>PVJD01001772.1:0-100000 GCA_004026545.1 Mormoops blainvillei
TCTAGCCTATGGACAGTTGCTAATTGTTCTTCTTTGGTGGGGAGGGGGAAGAGTTAAAGCTGGCAGCATATTCTATGTTACCATCTTAACATCACTCCTAGGATAGTTCAACATCTATTTACATCCATAGCATATAAATTAATCTGAGACACCTAAATTACACAAACAGAAAAAGGACAAAGGCTATTACCAAGCAGTTTGTAGAAGAAAACTCAGATGGCTAATAAGCATATAAGAAGATGCCTAACCTCACTAATAACCAAGGAAATGCCAATTATAACCAGAGTAAGGTACTATTTCTGACAAAATGACTAAAATGTCTAATGATACCAGCAGAGATGTTAAAGGCAGAAACTCTTACTCATAATGAACGTGTTCTCAGTGAGAGCTATAGAAGACAGCTCAACTAAGGCCCCATTTAATTCCCAGGAAGCCATATTTCTGGAGATAATACTTCCCTTTTTGTAATATAATGAGCTCTTGATAACAGTAAGAACTTCAAGCCAAGGAGAAAGGGGAGTTAGTACAACTGTATAGTGGTGATACGGTTAAGATGTCTTCAGGTAAGTAGCTTTTATCCCTTCTTTAAATCTCAGCAAAGATCAACTGCCAACACAACCTCCAATTGAACCAGATTTCCCTGTTCTTTTAATGAGACTGATTCTTCTCTCCTAGTCCCTTCTGACTTCCACAGGGCCAGTCAACCAGGTAAACTTAAAAAAAAAAAACAAAAAACTTCACCTTCCTTATGCCATACAGAAACTAGAATAAAACTTTGTGTCCTTATCAAGGCAATCATCTCAATGCTTTGGGCAAATAAGGAGACAGGCGTAAAGAGCCAAGGGGTCCAGCAGCAGACCCTCCTGTTCCCAGCAGATCCCAATGGGGAACGATTCAGAAGAGAGAATGAAGAAAAGAAACTAATACTATTTGGCATAATAGAATAGTGGACTGGCTTAATGAATAGCGGCACACTTTACAAATTATGAGGCAATAGGGATTTTTTTTCTTTTTTCTTGTAGATCTAGACTGCACTGTCTGTAGGAATTCATGTTGTTCATAAAATGAAAGTCTCTGTGTGGGGGTGGGGTGAGAATGAATTTGGGAGATAAAACAGAAGTGACTCAACATACACTAGTTGTAAGATATTGAAAAGGACACAAAGGAGAACTGTCCACTCTGGACTACAGTGTGAGGTTTGAGTACCAAAGTCCTCATGTCCATCTAGATGGTCGTACTGTGTTTATATCGACTACCACATCTCCCTGGGTGGAACGATTGCGATCATGTTAAGCCCAACCACTTAGACTGGAGGAAACATAAGCCAAGAGGAATGAGGGAAAAGTAATGGTTTTTAGAATGAAATCAAACCCTATGGATGGGTGTGAGGTTTCCCAAACAGTGCTTACAGATACTTATGGAGAGTTAGAAGCAAGAGCTATATGAAGTAGGAAAAATTCTGAGGACAGGGGTATACCCATAAGAGGATTCTACCCGTTTCCTTGTCTCTTCCAGATTCTTGCGGTTCTTGACATTCCTTCATTAGAGGCCACGTCACTCCAATCTCTACCTCTTTCTTCATATCACCTTCTCCTCTATGTGTATAATATCCTGTGGCTCCTCTCTTATAAGGAAACTTGCAACTGGATTTAAGGCCTACAATATAATCTCCTTGCATCAAATCCTTAATCTAATCAAATTTGCAAAGAAGATTTCGTTATGAGGTAATATTTACACATTCCAGGGATTAGGACCTGGTATCTTTATGTGACCATTATCCAGCTACTATAGTCACTCTCCTGTGAATGATTCAGTTTCTTGCTTGTTTTCCTCTTACATCCGCTAAAATATCATGTTTATCACCTACATTTAAATTTTCAACTCCTACCTTTTAATTTCCTTTAATTGCCCCCCAACTTTTCAGCAAAGAAAGTCACATGCTCTCACACAGCCCTGTGTAAGTTGCTGGTAACAGAGTGGAAAATAGGGAACATGACATGAAATGGAAGGATGACTTGTCTGTATCAAACCGTCTGATTGTCCCTATGCAGAAAAGTAGCAGCCAATCAATAAATGTGTCTGAGAGTTCCAGGAAATAACTAGTGCCCACAGGGTGAGTGAGGCTTTGTGGTAGCGTTGAAAGCAAAGGAAAAAAGTATAAGATGCTAAAGGTCATTTTCCAAATTGATATGCCAATAGAGGTTGCAAATAAAAACTTCTAATTTCCTTTCCTATGTTTGAGTAAGCTCACCCTGAAAGGGGAGTAAATAAAGACTTTTATTCCAGGCCTTAACAATAATCTTGCTTCCATATGCTTTTCCCCTTTCACAGTTTTCACTCTTCCACACCCCCCTTCTTCCTCTTCCCTTCCTCCCTCCCCTCTCTTTGCTCCGCCATGACCCCTTGTCGCCTAGCAACACAGTTAACTCAAACAAGGCTATCCAAAATGATTATCTACTTCTGCCTTTTTTATCACTACCACTACAAATATAACTCAAAACCAAGAGAAAAATATAGCTCAATTCCACACAATGCATGACCATGGAAAATGACAGATTGAGATATAATATATTGCATGTACCGCCAATGGTGATATTATTATACTAAATTCATCATCCTGACAGGTTTATAATGCCCTGACACTGCTGTCTTATTACACCCCATGCTATGGGGTTGCTGCCTAAGCTGTGCAGCTCAGGATGACACTTTGCACCGAGCAACAGCAGTAGTATACACCCCACCTAAATGCTCTTACCATGTGCTGGTACATGTTCAACACCGCCTGGGTGAGGAAAATGAAGTGCACGAGGCAAAGGGTGCTGGTACCTGATGGAAATGGAAGCTAAATGGCGTTTCTCATCTGGGGTTTTCTGAGGAGGTGCTCTTCCACAAAGACCATCAATGCCAGCTTTGCAAAAACAGATGAATAGACTGGTCACAAAGCGGAGGAGATTCTCCTGAATGATGAATTAGTGTAGACAAGGAAGTCTCTTACCCTCTCCACACTGAAGAGTTAATAGTCCACAGTGAGCCAGGGAAGTCAGCTGTCAATGAAAATCTGCACACCTTTATTCCTGTCCTTCCACTCTGCACCTTTCCCAGCCTTTGCCAAAAACAAAGTAAAAAAAACAAACCCAGCAGTTTTTAAGTGATGATCACAAGGGTCTACCTTGGAGTAAGCAAAACCCATCATCTTTGTTTGGGTTCCCCAGAAGCAGACCCTAAGGCAATTATTCAAGCACAAGAAGTTTCTTTCAGAGGCACAGGAAGCAAACCCCAGTAATCGAGTGGCAGGTAAGAGATGAAAGAGAAGGAAGCCAATAGAGTTGTAATGGCAAGGCTGTCACTGGGGGTGACTGCAGCTTACTCACATGAAGATTGGAAAACAGTATGAAACACACATCCCCAGGATATCCCACTTGAGAGGCAAGGGGGTAGGGTGTCTGCCCCTAAATCCCTTCACCCATTGGTTGAGGACTGCTTTCTAGAGGCATGGATTCCTGGGCATTTCTGGTCCTACACTTCCTGTCAGCTTTAGATGGGTCACTTATTCCATCCTCCTACATACAAGACTCCCTGGGAACTGCAAATTTAGTGAGAGATGTGAATAGTCATTGATATCAAACCCTAAAATCATGTCACAGAAACAAATCTTTGCCAATACACAAAGAAATTAAGTACTATGCTAAGACTCAATGACAAAAGAGAGCTTTGTATTGTCATAAAATCAGTTATAATTAGTATGCTATGCACTTTGGACATTAGAGGAAACACTCACAGTGGCTTGTACCCACTGGTTTTCATTTTGCACAAGAAAAAGTGTGTAAGTTTTTTCCCTTGTAACTCAGGCAGCTCCATTCTTGGTGAGCCAATCTAGGGTTGGCTGTAAGGAAAACTGAGGAGATGAAGTTTGCTTTCATATTCTCAGCCTCCTTTCTCTGATTTTTAGCTCTTCTCCTGGAGCTCCTTCCTCACTCAGGTCCTGTCAAAACTAGCTATCAGGAAAGGTTCTGATATTAGTCATTCACACATAAGTATAAGTATAACTTTTATTCGTTCAAAAATATTTAATAATTGGGATTTCCAATCAAGATGGTGGTGTAGGTAAACATGGCTTGCCTCCTCGCACAACAACATCAAAATTACAACTAAAATATATAACAACCATCACTCAGAACCATCAGAAATTGGGTTGACTGGAAGTATGACAACTACAGAATTAAACAAACCACATCCAGCCAGACTGGTAGAAGGGGCAGAGACTGAGCTGGTCCCAAATCAAGGCATGGCAGATCAAAATCAGGGAGGGATATCTCAGGAGCAAGGAGTCCCACTCCCATACCAGACCCTGCTGCCCAGGGTTCCAGTGCCAGGAACGTAAGTCCGCACAACTTCTGGCTGCAAAAACCAGCAGGGACTGAGTTGGCGGAAAAAACTTCTGGAATACCAAGCAGTTCCCCTTAAAGAATCCACACACAGACTTACTCAGACTCACTCCGTCTGAGCTCCAGCACCAGGGTAGAGCTTGAAAGAAACCAGTGGCACACGGGGAGGAAATGAAGTACCTGGCATCAAGACAAGAGCTGTGGGACAGCTTTCTCCCAGACAGAAAGCCACACAGAGGCTATTGCCCCTTTTCTGAGCCCTCCCTCACAGAGCCACAAGGCCAGCAGGTGGATGCCATATCTGAAACTCCATCAACCTCGCTAACACTGTTTGCCCTGGGGATCCCCTGCGAGACTCCATCCCACCCAACTCACAGGCCCACCCAAGCTATTAACAGAGACTTTTCCATATGAATGGCTTGCCTTAGCTCATGCTTCACAACTTCCTAAATTCTCTCAAATAAGTAACAACCAGCCTCAGTGAGCAATAAACCCCTGAACCTCTTGCTAAGTGGCCCCAGGACCAGCAATTAGCAGTGGCCAGCTTTGATTCGCAGCTTGGCTTTGCCTGGAAATCTCCAAACCCAGCACGAGTAGCAGCTATCTCAGATTGCTTTATAGCCCAGGAAGAGTGGCCCTGGGCAAAACACAGGTGTGGTCTGACCTTGGCCTGCACTGCCTGGAAAACCCCAGCACCTGTGCACCCAGTGGACAGCCATATACCACATCCAGGTCAGAGCACCACCACCTTGCCCCTGCACAGCTGATCATCCATTGAGGGCAGATGTTGGTGGCCAGTGATCACAACCAGTACGTGCAGCTGACTGGCCTGGGTAAATCACTCCCATTGACCTGTCAACAGCAACCAAGGCTCAACTACAGGAGAAGGGTGTACTCAGCTAACATGAAGGGCACAACTCAAGTACCCAGCTTGGATGACAGGGGATACTGTGCCACTGGACCCTGCAGGACATCTACCCTCCAGTAGGCCATGCTACCAAGACAGGGAGTCATAGCAGCTCTACCAAATGCATCGAAACAAACACAGGGAAGCAGCCAAAACAAGGCAACAAAGAAACATGGTCCAAAGGAAAGAACAGATCAAACTTCAGAAAAAGAACTGAGCAAAAGGGAGATAAGAGATCTATCAGATGCAGAGTTCAAAACACTGGGTATAAGGATGCTCAAGGAACTTAGTTAGGACCTCAACAACATAAAAAGACCCAGTTAGAAATGAAGGACTCACTAATTGAAATAAAGAACAATTTACAGGGAAGCAACAGTAGAGTGGATGAAGCCAAGAATCAAATCAATGCTCTGGAATATAAGAAAGTGAAAACAACCAATAAGAACAACAGGAAGAAAAAAGAATCCAAAAAAATTAGGATAGTGTAAGTAGCCTCTCGGACAACTTCAAGTGTTCCAACATTCACATCAAGGGGGTACCAAAAGTAAACAAGAATGAGCAGAAATTGGAAATCTATTTGAAAAAAATAGTGAAAGAAAGATTCCCTAATTTGGTGAAGGAAATAGACATGCAAGTCTGGGAAGCACAGAGAGTCCCAAACAAGATGGATGCAAAGAAACCCACTCCAAGACACATCATAATTAAAATGTCAAAGGTTAAAGATAAAGAGAGAATCTTAAAAGTAACAAAAGCAGTTAATTACCTACAGGGGAGTTTCCATAAGACTGTCAGCTGATTTTATAAAAGAAACTTCGCAGGCTAGAAGGAATTGGCAAGAAATATTCAAAGGCATGAAAAGCAGGGACCTACAGCCAAGATTGCTCTACCCAGCAAAGCTATCACTTAGAATCAAAGGTCAGATAAAGATCTTCCCAGACAAGAAAAAACTAAAGAAGTTAGTCACAAAATCATTATTATATGAAATGTTGAAGGGACTTATCTAAGGAAAAGAAGATCAAAACTATGAACATTAAAATGGCAATAAGTGCATAATTATCAACTGAATCTAAAAAAACAAACTAAGCAAACACACAGAACAGAAATAGAATCATAGATATAGAGAACATTGGGATGGTGGCCAGTGGGGAGGAGGGTCTGGAGGAATGGGGGGAAAGGTGAAGAGATTAAGAAATACAAATTGGGAGGTACGGAATAGGCAGGGGGAAGTTAAGAGCAAATATAGGAATTAGAGTTGCCAGAGAACTTACATGCTTGAGCCATGGACATAAACAGAGAGGGGAGTGCTGGAGGAGTTGTGGGTGCTGGGTGGAGGGACACAAAGGGGTAAAAATGGGACAACTGTAATAGCATAATCAATAAAAAATAAAATTAAATTAAATAAAAAATAGTTAATAGTCAACTTATTTTAGGCCTGACACTGTGCTAGATGCTGAGAACATAGAAACATAACTCACAGGCCCTGTCCACACACTATGATAAACACCAGGATCAAGACATAATTATTGGTATGAGAGTCTTGGGGAGTGGCTGCTAGGAAATGTTTCTTGATGTAGTGACTCAAAGGCCTTGTCCCTTGTTAAATGCATTTTGAGGATCACTGAGTAGCCAGAAAGGACTGGGAATGGAAGGAAGCCTCTTGCCCCAAATCCTATATCCTACGTTGTTGTCATGGAGAGCTCAGGCATTTGGGCAGTTTCCTATTCCACCTACAGGTATAGCTGGCCTGTCACCACATCCTGCAGAACAAATTGAAAATTGAGCAGCAAACAGAAATGTGCTCTGTTCTGAAATCCTGCTGTGCATAGAGGATTTTTTTCATTTGCTTATACATTCTATAAAAAAAATAGAGAGATTTCCTTTTTATAGATAAATGACATTAGGGCAATAATGCTCTCTTGGCTTATTATTTAGTATGGAGATTTCCTCTGTATTTCTGGCTATACCTGCTTGGGTCCCTCATCCCTGCATCTCACTTTAAGGATTAGAGACAGAGTCCAAAGAAAAATCTCTGTGTCTCTCATTTCTTCATCTGTGAAAGGAAGCTAATTATACCTCACAAAGAAGTTGGGAGAATTAAATAAAATAATGTAAGATACTTAGAGACCAGTCTGACACTGTGAGGGCATCAGCAGTGTGGGGAGTTTAGAAAAGCAGGTTTCGAGAGGTTATTTCTTCCAAGTTCCAACTTTGTCTTAGAGATTACAATCAAATCTTAGGCTGTACTTTATAAGAATAGTTATCAAATGCTTACTGACTTCTTAGGACAGAAATAAGTAGACCCTTGAAAATACAGATGAGCATGGAAAGAGGCTAACCTAACTGCCTAGCAACCCAAGGGCAGCTATGCTCAAATATATAAGTGGCTGGTCAGTAAGCAGGACGCCATCATAGCCCAAGGGCTGCCCTACTGGTTTACTCACAAACACAGCTAAACATAGGGTCCCAGGCTGTTTGCTTATACATACATGCACCACAAACATAATGATACCCATCCAACAAACACATCTCTAGAATTTATATGATACAATAATATGAGTGTAATCCTTTTCTTCAGTATAAATTGCAATGTTAGAATTACTTTCCAAACCAGGGGTCAGTAATCTCTTCAAAGGTAGTGACAGTAAACATTTTAGGCTTTATGAGTCAAGAACAAATAGTCTCAATTCTTAGGCAATTATTGTAGTAGAAAAGTTAACAAGTCTTTTTAAATTTTGCATTTAAAAATGTAAAAACCAGTCAGAGCCTAAGGACTGGAACTGGCCCTAGGGTACGTAATTTGCCAACCTCTGTTCTAAAGTTGTAAAAAGATGAAACTAAGAGTTACAACTGTTGTGTTGCTTTATAAATATTAATAAAATAAGCCCTGGTGGCTCAGTCTGGGTGGTTCAGGTGGTTGGAGCAAATTCCCATACATCAAAAGGTTGTGGGGGTGATCCCGGGTCAGGGCACATACTGAGATTGTGGGTTTGATCCTCAGTAAAGGCACATACCGAGGTTGCAGGTTCGATCCACAACTGGGGC
This sequence comes from Mormoops blainvillei, assembly GCA_004026545.1. Taxonomy (NCBI): domain Eukaryota; kingdom Metazoa; phylum Chordata; class Mammalia; order Chiroptera; family Mormoopidae; genus Mormoops; species Mormoops blainvillei. Next base: position 8,335 of record PVJD01001772.1, read on the forward strand.
ATGATCGCTGGTCAGGGCATGTATAGGAGGCAACTGACATATGTTTCTCTCTAAAACCTATGTTTCTCTCTCCCTCTCTCCCTTCTTCTCTGTCTAAAATCAATAAACATATTCTCAGGTCAGGACTAATAACATTTTCAATACAAATAAGAACACAGTCCCTACCTAATAGGCATTATCTTCAGGTATACTGTATAATTACTCACTTGCAAGAAATATGAGGTCTGTCTAGAAAGTATCCAGTCATGTAATATGAAAAATAGAGATATTTATTAAAGAAGATACAAAATACAAGAAACACTGTACATAGGACAATGATGCCTCAGTAGCCTTCAAAGTAGACACCTTGGGACCTCACAAAGTACTCCCATTCACCATCAGCTGCCCCATTGTATTTTCCTGAATCTCATCAACAGTCTGAAATCTCTTCCCTTTCAAAGGCGATTTTAGTTTTGGGAAAAGCCAGAAGGTGCAGGGTGCCAAATCTGGGCTGTAGGGGGTCTGAGTCACCTGGGTGATTTGATGTTTTGTCAAAAAACTCTGCATGAGGTGTGATGCATGGGCAGGCACATTGTCTTGATGGAGCTGCCAATCACCAGTTGCCCATAGCTGTGGTCTTCTGAATCATACAAATAGTTTCCACAGAGGAATGTTCAAGCCTCATGCAAAATTTGATGCAGATTCGTTGCTTCGCTTGCTCTGTCATTTTGAATGCCATGGCCACCCAGTATACATGCTCACTTAATGGTGTCTACTGCCCCCACTGACTAGTACAGTGAAGTCATCATTGTTCACACATGCACATTCCAATCCACTCTCCTTGGCTGCCAGGTTACATCGATGTCAGGCAAACTGTTCTCATTATATTAACAATGGCTGAAGTTTTCCGGATAGGCCTCATACATACCTACATAAAGATAAAGCCTTTTTAAAAAACTTTGAGGCCCAAATTTTTGTCTTCATGGTTTCTGTCTAACTCTCTATCCCATGCTTATACACATACTATCTTTGCTTTGCCCACTCTGCTGTCTCTCTTTCTCATATGTAGGAAGCCTCCAGCAAGCTTCCTCCAACTGTTCCCTAAATACGTTCATTTCAAAATTGTCCATGATGGAATATCTAATTGTTCTTTGTTTGGAATGGTTCATATTAGCCAGACATATTTACAACATTTCATCTTTAGATAATGTACTCTTCTGTTTAATAACTACCAAATTTGTCTGTAAGTCTAATGAGTCACTATGAATAAGTAGCAAGCCATAATTCAGTAATCCAGGGGAAAGAACTCCAATATCTTATACTCAAATAGAGTAATAATATATTAATATATAATACTCCACCTTCTACTAAACGTTTCCATGTTCATTATCTTATTAACCCTCACAATGACACTATAATGTTGGTGTCATCACCATTTTACAGATGAAGACACAGATGTCCATCAGAATTAAGTGAGGACTTCTGTTCAAGATGGCAGCATAGGTAAACACAGCTTGACTCCTCACACAACCACATAGAAATAACAACTAAAATATAGAACAACTATCACTTAGAACTATTAGAAACTGGAAACCTATTCAAAAAAAATAATGAAAGAAAACTTCCCTAATTCAGTGAAGGAAATAGACATGCAAGCCCAGGAAGTGCAGAGAGTTCCAAACCTACTCCAAGATGAATGCAAAGAAACCCACCCCAAGACTCATCATAATTAAAATGCCAAAGGTTAAAGATAAAGAGAGAATCTTAAAAGCAACCAGAGAAAAGCAGTTAGTTACCTACAGGGGAGTTCCCATAAGACTGTCAGCTGATTTCTCAAAAGAAACTTCGCAGGCTAGAAGGGATTGGCAAGAAATATTCAAAATGATGAAAAGCATCGACCTACAACCTAGATTACTCAATCTAGCCAAGCTATCATTTAGAATCAAAGGGAAGATAAAGTGCTTCCCAGACAAGAAAAAACTAAAGGAGTTCATCATCACCACACCATTATTATATGAAATGTTGAAGGAACTTATTTAAGAGAAAGAAGATCATCAAAACTATGAATAATAAAATGGCAATAAACACATATCTACCAACAATTGAATCTAAATAACAAACTAACCAAACAAGAAAAATAGAGACAGAATCATGGATACAGAGAGTGTTTTGATCATTGCCTGATGGTAGGGGGGTGTGGTGAATGGACGAAGAGGTGAGGGGATTAAGAAATATAAATTGATAGTTACAGAACAGCCATGGGGATGTAAAGTACAGTATATGAAGCAGAGTAGCAAAAGTACTTATACCCATGACCTATAGACAACAATGGTGTGGGGATTGCCTGAGGAAGGGAGGGGTGCTGGGCCGAGGGAGCAAAAGGGGAAAAATTGGGACAACTATAATAGCATGATCAATAAAATATAATTAAAAATAAAGTACATTAGGTCTCCAAAAAAGGAAGAATTAATTGACCTTGGTCAGTCATAGATAGTAAATCACAGGCTATAACTTTATCTCACTTATTGAGATATTACCAATTACTTTTAGGTTCTGTACAAATAGGAAAGAATCCAGTGATTTCTCATATTTTACCAGATAACTATGTTTTTAAGAATTATGAGGCATTAGGCATGTCTGTGGTCCTTAGTATTTAGTTCCATAAAATTAAAACCTTATATAGGTTAAAGGTTGTCAATCATCAGTATAACAACCAGAAAAGATGACCTAGTAAATCAGTGAGTCTTATCTGAATGATAACTGAACAATTACCAATACCACAGTGATAGTCCTTTTCTTCCAACTCTTACTCCCAACATGGTTTTACTCATTCATAAATTCATTCATCAAACACTTATGAAGGACCTGTCATGGGCTAGAAATTTTCAGGAGAAAAGATAAAGCAATAGGAACATAGTTCTTCCCTAGTGCCTAGGTTTTCACCATTAGTAACTTTATACCACTGCCCCTATTATCAAAGGTTTTTGGAAAGACTAAAAAAGGTCAATTTCTGGGGTTTGTTTGTGCTCTAAAAGGCTGTGAATCTATGACTTCAGACATGAGAAATCAAATTAAGAGAGTAATTATAAGAAAGACAGGCCTGTAGGAAGAGAAATAATGAAAGAAAAAGATGGAAGCCCAACATAACAGTTCAGTCTTTTCCTATTAACATTGTCTCAGTTAACATATAGCAGTTGAGTGGGGTCCAGGTATAGCCAACACTTCCACAGACCCAAATGTGGTCCCACAAGGTCAGCCACATCGCCTCACAGGCCCACTGTGCCTTGCTCACGAGATTGATTCCAGAGCTCAACGCTTGGATCACAGTTTGTATTACAGGACTCACCTGGGAACTTGGGTGCAGCCCTACACTGTGCCTTTAAAATCCTAGATTTCCCAGTGGCAAAGATGGGTGGAGATGAATATTTATGACTTCAGAAAGTCACTCTAAAGATTAATGACATGTTTTGCAAAGTGTTTTTAAATCCCCAGGAGAGAGCTATTCATACAGCCAGCTGCTGCATAATTAGCATTTCCTTTTAAATTGGTTACTCCCACCATACTCGTATTTCAAGACCCAGATTAAAGGCAATGCCCAGCAATCCACTAATAGCTTTTAGAAAGCACCTCCCCAGAGGCTGATGAGCTGACACAGATAGATAGAATACTCCTATTCATACCACCTTTACCGAGACACATTGCATCCTCACTTTTAGATATGGGATCAAGAGCATAAAAGCCACATTTGAACCAATATCTGATGTCTCCCTTGAGGCCATACTGCAGACTGCCACCACACTGTTCCGTTTTGGGAATGTTTCCAGGTTAACAGCAAAATGATTTGTTATGGGACCATCAGAGGGGAACTGAGTGGAGATTTATCTTGCTATTTAGAAAAATAGTAAATAAGTTTGAGTGATAATCACAGAAAATCCAAACTGGTTTAATATATGTAGTTTCTAATGACCTATAAATTGATTAGAAACTATATGTATAATCTGCTTATCCTTAGATGGAGCAAAGGCCAATTTTGGAATTCTATGTTGTCTACTTCAAGACATTTTTTTTTGGTTGGCAATTTCAGCCACTTATACTTTAAAACATAAAAATGAAGTGCATTGATGTACCAGAAATAAATTTAAATTAATGTATTGCTTTTCCCCATGAAGCATTGTTCCTAGCCTTTCAAGTTTTTAAAAAAATATTAAAATCATCAAAATGAGAAAGGTATAATTTATAATGGTGTGACCAAATCTAGGTTTCTGTAGTACCGATAGAACAGGCGGAAGCCGGCCTTGACGTAGTTACAAGTGCAGTGAAAATCTGCCTTTTAACAGTTCTAATGGCCTGAGGGGTCACAGTTCTCACAAAAATAGAGAGTTAACCTTTATCCTACAGATAAAACGGACTTTATTTTTTAAAATATTTCCTGTGTTTTAGTTTGCACAGATGTGCAGATACATGTATTTATTCTTATTTCCCCTTCCTTCTTATAAGAAAGCAGCATACTATAGTCCTTTGTACTTTGCCATTTTTTGCTTAACAAAATATTCTGGAAATCATCCATATCAGCATATAGAGACTTTTTCCATCCTTTTTTTAGCTGCATAATACTCCATTGTGTGGATGTTCCATCGTTTATTACATTATTCTTCTATGTGTGGGCATAGAGATTGTTGCCAATATTTTGCAACTGCAAACAAAGCTAGAGAGAAAAACTTTTTGCACTTGCATTTCTGTTTCTCAATCTAAAAAAATCCAGCCTCTAGTATTTATTTACATTTTTATAATGTTACATAAATATTTATAAGCATAATATTAGACATATTCCTTTCATTCTTATAGCTTTAACACAGCCATAAAATCATAACAAATTTATACATTAAATATCAACTAAACCATAAAAGCAAATAAAATTTTTCATTTATTATTTATTTACTTATTTCAGACAAACTGGATTCTAAATGAATAGCTAGTATTAGTGCAAGAAGTAGTCACATGAATATTATCAAACATTATTGACTATATACTACGAAGGTCTGTCCAGAACTATCCAGCCATGTAATATGAAAACTAGAGACACACATTGAAGAAGACACAAAAAACACTGTACATAGGACAATGATACCTCAGTCCCCTTCAAAGAGGTCACCTTGGAACCTCACACAGTTCTCCCAGCGTCTCTTCAGTGTTCAAACGCTCTGCAAAATCATTTGTTGGAATAGCCATCAGCTACCCTGTTGTATTTTCCTGAATCTCACTGACATTCTGAAATCTCTTCCCTTTCAAAAATGACTTTAGTTTTGGGAAAAGCCAGAAGTCTCAGAGCACCAAATCTGGGCTGTAGGGGGGCTGAGTCACCTGGATGATTTGATGTTTTGCCAAAACACTCTGTACATGATGAAGCTGCCAATCCCCAGTTGCCCATAGCTATGGCCATTTTCGTCATATTGCATCTCTCAGCCAACGAAGAACATGGAGGTAGTGCTCCTTATTAACCGTTAGGCCTGTAGGGGCATACTCATGATGGACACCACCTTCCCAATCTAAAAACACAGTTAACATGGTTTTGATCTTGCTGCAATTTTTCCATGCCTTCTTTGGGCATGGAGAACCAGACAACTTACATTGGGACAACTGGTCCTCCATTTCCAGATCACAGCCATTGACCCACATTTGTCTCTGGTTATGACCTTCTTGAGGAAATCTGGTTCATTGGTAGCAGTTTGAATCAAGTCATTAGCAACTGCAGCACGATGTTCCTCCTGCCCTGGTAGCAGAAGCCCCAGAACAAATTTTTCCATGACATGTTTCATGCCAAGACCCACGTCAAAGTCTCGGACACAGTAGTTTTTGGAATCCCCAGATCAGCTTCTAGTTCTCACACTGTCAGTCACTAACCTTTGTCGATTGCAGCCCATTCACATTCAACATTCTCAGGTGCTCTGCTTGTTACAGGCCTTCCAGAATGTGGTTCACTTCCAACAGATTCTCAACCATCTTTGAAACATTTGTGCCACACTTTTATTTGCACTGCACTCATTAAATGATCCCTGAAAGCCTCCTGAATCATCTGAATAGTTCCCATGGAGGAATGTTCAAGCTTAACGCAAAATTTAATGCAGACTCATTGCTCTACTCGCTCAGACACTTTGAATGCGACGGCCACACAGTACACATGCTCACTCAATGGCATCTACTGCTCCACAGGTTTCACATACCAAATGTAGCAGTACCTTAGAAAAAAAAGTGGCTGCATTATGGCTTATTTTGAATTTTCTTAATATCTGGTTAAGGTCTAAGTGGCTAGAGGAATAAAAATAAGTCCCGTAGCCTGTGGCATCTAGGTTATTCTCAGCAGTTCTCATTGCATCTGTACTGGAAAACAAAAAGAAAACTTATAAAGGACATCCTTTCACAACATCTCCCCATCTTCCTGAATAAATTACACAAGTGACTAGAAGTAATATTAAATAGTTTGACCTCAATAAGTAATTCAAAAAATATCCTTTTGATCAGCTAAAAGGGAACCCAAGGTTATCTGTTAGTGATACTTCCACCATTTAGAAGTAGCCACATTCTCCAAGACACAGAGGCCCAGAGAGGGTGCGACAAAGCTGCACCTGCTGCAATCTCCATTTGGCTTTCTATTCCCAATTAGGGTGGTAGGCCATAAAATGGGTAGGTAGATAGGTGCCAGAGGAATGATGGACGGAACCAGAGTAAGCATATAGTCTTAACAAAGAATGTGGCTATTAGGAGCCTAGTAGTAGGGACTTGATACCTAAGAAGTTTCTACTAGACTAGAAGCCCTAGGCAGTGGCCACCTTTTCTTGAGTTTCTACGGTATGACAAGCACCTTGCAAACATTATTATTAACAATCACAACTCCAAGAGACCAGAATGATTATCCCCACTTTACACATGAAAAATATCAAAGGCTAAGAAATGAAGTCATTTGCCCAAGTTCATGTAGTTACCACAAAGCAAAAAAAAAAGCATAATTCAAACACAGGCTATGTTGACATCCAACTCCATGTATCAGACTTCCTCACAAATCTCTTTAAGTTGAATTGCATAACTGCAAACACATCTTTGTGCATCCCTGTGTATTTATATGCTTGGGTCTGTGTTCTGCTTTAGAAACAAAAGCAGAAAAATTATATAAAATAGAGACCATTTTTGCATAGTACATATTTAAAGCGATCACCTGAGAAATTATTTCTGTGTCATTTCCCAGATGTGATAGTCAGCCCACATGACATAAGAAAGAAGATCAAGAATATCTTAAACCAATCATGGACAAAGGATACTGGATCATGATGGGCTTCAATCAGTGATTTTCAAAGTATGGTCCTTGTAGCATTAGCATCAGCATCACCTCAAAACTGTTAGGAATGTCCCGCCTACACATGCCAAATCAGGTACTCTGGGGGTGGAGCTCAGCAACCTGTCTTAACAAGCCCCCAGGTGAAGACTACGCATGCTATAAAATTTGAGAACACTGGCTTGGGTTTCCACCCATTCTGATTTGACCTCTGAGGCTACTGCATGATCACATCCCTGAGAATACAGGACGGAAAGTGAACACCTAAACAAATCTGAGGCTCTGACAGCAAGGAAGGCTCTCTGCCAGCCAGAGTCTCCATGAAAAATGCTTCAGGGGATCAAAGAAGGGTTACAGGCCTCAAGGGAAGTAACATGTGACTCAGCCAGAAGGATGGCAGTGTTTTGTAGGATGGAAAAGAGCATTTCAAAAAGTGAAAACAAAATGAGAGAAGGGAGTCGCTACAGTTCCCTTAGCCCAGAGGCACTTAAATGATTAGGATTCATTTGTTGCAGATGAAATAAAAGCTCATTTTTCCAAATGTCAATCTAACCTCCAACTCCTTTTTCAATGATAAATATAACTAAAGGGGATTTGTAATTTTGAAGTATTTCAATGTGAAGAAAGCAACTAAATTCCCTTAAGATTATTTTTCCTATTTAGATTAACTTAGTGAGAGTTTATACTACCCACGTCATAGTTCCTCTGTTTACCTAAAGTATTATCACTACTTTTTTCAAATAGCCAGTACAAGTTTTATCAACAATATCTGGAGTCATATTTTTAACTGCTGCTTTGGGGTTTTCTAAGGTGAACAAGAAATGAATAGCAAAATCTGGAAAATAAGTAAGTTAAAGACGAGTAATGTGGGGTGGGGGGAATCTGAGACACATTGAGTAGGAAAGGAGTTAATACACATAACATATTAAAAAGCTTCCACCAACAAAAAAGAAAAAGAACTCAGTGAAAAAAAAGGAGCAAAGGAAGCAAACAGATCATTCATTCATTCATTCATTCATTCAACAACTTTTTTCTTTTAGGTTTTAGTACCATTTGTACCCACCCTTTCTATTAGTGTGACCTTGAGCAGTTTATTTAACCACTGATTCAGTTATCCCACCAGCCATAAGCAGATAATAATAGTACCTACTTCATTCTCTGTAAGTATATATTAAAATATATTTAGAGTACAAAAAGGCTCACAAAATGCTAGATGTTGCTATTATTATTTATATATTACAAGACAAGCAATCTACTAGGCACTAGTAATTCTCAAAAAAAAAAAGAAATGGCAAAAAATAGTAAAAGGTGCTTACTATTAAATACACACAAGTTTGTGGGAAAACAGCATTCTCACACTTTGTTGGTATAAATTGGGAGCAAAGACTGGGGAGCAGGTGGATAGTATCAACTTTAAATGCATGTACACTTTGCTGTCAGCGCTCCACCATTAGGAATGTAACTGACAGTTCACACAAAAGCATGAAACTGTTAATCACAACATTTTCTTCCTTTTTAAAAGTATATTTTATTGATTATGCTATTACAGTTGTCCCATTTTTTTCTCCCCTTTATTCCTCTCTGCCCTGCACCCCTCTTCCCACCAGTATCCACCCACCACCCCGGTTCGTGTTCACGGGTTGCACATATAAGTTCTTTGGCTTCTCAAATTGGGGAAGGATTGAGGGTGGGAGATGGGAGTGGGTGGGGGTTGAGGAAAGTGGTGGTGGGAAAATATTGATCAAAAAAAAAGTGGACGGGGGGGTCTGGGAGTAGTGTGGGAAATTAAGAAGCCAAAGAACTGGTGTGTGCAGCCCATGGACATGGACAAAGAGGTGTGGGGATATTGGGATGGGGTGCAAGGTGGAAGGGATAAAGGGGGGGTGGGAAATGGGACAACTGTAATAGCGTACTCAATAAAATATATCAGAAAAAACAGTTCTTTGGCTTCTCCATTTCCTGTACTTTCTTAACCTACCCCTATTTTGTACCTACCATTTATGCTTCTTATTTCCTGTACCTTTCCCCCCATTCTCCCCCAACCCCTTCCCACTGATAACCCTCCACGTGATCTCCATTTCTGCGATTCTGTTCCTGTTCCACTTGTTTGCTTAGTTTGTTTTTGTTCTTGCTTTTAGGTTCAGTTGTTGATAGTTGGGAGTTTGTCGTCATTTTACTGTTTATAGTTTTTATCTTCTTTTTCTTAGCAAGTACCTTTAACATTTCACATGACAAGGGCTTGGTGATGATGAATTCCTTTAACTTTACCTTATCTGGGAAGCACTTTGTCTGCCCTTCCATTCTACATGACAGCTTTGCCAGATAGGGTAATCTTGGATGTAGGTCTGTGGGAGTTCGACCCCTTTGGTATGTGTACCTGTGACACCAAGAGCAGAGTTCTGAATACGGAACTTGGCATGAACATGGCCATTGAAGGGGAACCAGTGTTCCCTCCCTCTTGGTTGTCCTGGTAAACATTACCTGACTGTTCTCTCACCCCTCTCCTCCCATACCCCAGGAACAGATGCAATTGTTAGCAATTCTATGCACCCTTAGTAACCAGCCTCAATAAAAACCCTGGAAGCCTGGGAATGGGAGTGTCCTCCTGGGAGGGGACACTCTCCTTCTCTCCCCAGGCCTGCAGCACTGCAAAGTCTCCCATGTGTTTTGCTATCTGCCAAACACCTGCAGGACAGGAAACAGAGAAGTGGTGACCCCAACGTGATCCACTGGAGAGCCCACGCCTCTATTTAGGTGACCAAGGGCTGGCCAGCCTCTCCAATTGAGGAGTCAGGGATTCGCTGAATCCCCGGGGTCATGTAGTACAGAGAAGGAATGCTTGCTTTGCTCTGCACTTTGCCCTGCACTTGCTTTGCTCTGCACGTACTTTGCACTGACTTTGCTTTCACTTTGCTTTGCTTTGCTTTGCTTTTGCTACACCATGGGTGTCTCACTAATGAAGCACCAGCAGATGTTTTTAAGCTTATTGCACCAATTACTGAAGGCAGCAGGGTGTCAGGTTAAGGGACAACATTTGATAGACAGGCTCCAGGTAGTCAAAGACTGCTGTCCTTGGTTCCCCAACCAGGGGACACTTGATCACCAGGTTTGGGTTAAGATCGGGGAGAAGCTCAATTGGCATGCTGAGCATGGCAGCGGGGTGCCAGCCCAAGCCCTGGTCACCTGGAGCCTTGTGCAGACGGCCCTTATATTGCTCCAAACTGAGGGAGAAGTGCCTTCAGTAAGCACCCAGGAAACGAGTGAGGGAAACAGCTGGGACGCTGCAGAGCATGTGGTGCCCCAAGACCCCACTGGGGAGCTTGAAAGCAGGGTCAAACCCTCAGTTTGTGCCATTGCCTCTGTGCCCCCGTGGCCAGGACCGATCTGGGATCCAGACTATCTGCCCTGGGACCCACCCTTTTTAATGCCTGTGAAGGCCAAGACATTGGCTTCAGGTCTGGGAGGCTTCCAGTCCCTCATGGAGGGCTGCCTTAAAGAAGGGGCCCAGGAGGGCGACACTGAGGCATTAGGGGCATTCCCTATCATCATGAGAAATAACCAGCCCTAATTGGCTCAGGCCCAGCCTCAGCATTTAGCACACATCAGTTAACCCACCTCTTTAATCTTCTGAAGGGCGATCCAAATCTAACTTCCAAGCGGGTCCTAACTGAAGCTGCTATAGCGGAGATCCAGGTAGTCATTCGAGCTATTCAAGAAGGACAGCTTTCACAAACAGACCCAGGTTTGTAGTTCACCTCATATGTTTTCCCTCATTAGGGACCCCTACTGGGCTCCTCTCCCAGTTAAGGCCCCCGCTTCAAATTCTAGAGTGGTTATTCCTCAGTCATCAGCCCAAAAGAACTATAACTCCCTACCTGACAGCTCTTACTGCACTGCTCCAAAAGGGACGTGCGAGAGCCCAGCAGCTACTAGGTCATGATCCCCAAGTCATCCTCCTTCCCTTGAGAAAGGAAGACTTTCAGCACTTTTCAAGTCAGTCCCTTGAGATGCAAATTGCACTAGCTGATTTTGTAGGAGAAGTAAATTACTCCCTACCCACTGACAAATTGCTCCAAAACATCCTGAGGCTCCATCTGGGGCTCCCACAGAAGGCCAGTCCCACGGCCCTGCCCCCTACCCCCCCCCTACCGGGAGCACTAACCGTCCTCCTAGACGGGTCAGAACCAACTGGCAAGGCAGCAATCACTTGGAAGGAAAAGATGGGGCGGAAATCTCTTATATCTCATGGACACTCACCTCCTCAGAGGGTGGAACTTGGGGCTGCGATTCTGGCCCTGCAGACCCATCCCAGTCGCCCTCCCAACTTAGTCTGCGATTCTGGGTACACCATTTGCACTGTACAACATCTCGAACAGACCCAGGTACAAGGGAACATTACTGAAGAGCTACTCTCCCTCTTCCTCACGCTACAACATTTTGGTAGCTTTGTGGCAGCATCCTCTTTTCATAACCCATGTCTGCTCACACTCCGGCCTCCCTGGGCCCATAGCAGAGGGCAGCCAGGAAGCCAACCAACTGGTGAGCTATCTCTCCTCTTTCCAACAAGCGCAGGCCTCATGTCAGCTCCACCATCAGAACAGCCAAGTCCTGCGTAAGGAGTTTAGCATAACGCCAGGGGAGGCCAGAGGAATCATTCACGTTTGCCCTGATTGTCAGCTCCACGTGCGTGCGGGACAATCCTTAGGGGTTAACCTGCAAGGCTTGAGGCCTCTTGCCATCTGGCAAACAGACATTACTCATGTTCCTGAATTTGGACAACTCAGGTATGTTTGTGTTTTCATAGATACCCACTCAGGGGAGTTCTACACCTCCCCTCATGTGGGAGAAATTGCTAAGCTTATCCGTGCCCATTGGCTCCAGGTGTTCGCCTACCTTGGCAAACCCCAATAGATCAAGACTGATAATGGGCCAGGGTATACAGCCCGAGCCACTCAAGCATTTCTCGAACACTGGGGCATTGTACACAGGATGGGGATCCCCTACAACCCGACTGGGCAGGCGATAGTCAAGCGCACCCATGCTACGTTAAAGTCTTACCTTTTAAAATAAAAAAGGGGGAGTAGGGAAGAACACCTTACCCCAACAGAACAATTATGCAAGGCACTATTCACCCTCAATTTTTTGAGTTGTGACTCGATGCTCGTAGCTCCCATCGAACGGCATTTTGCCCAGGGGCAGGGTGAAGGGGGCCTGTGTCTGCTGGTCCTCTTTCACCCTGTCAATGGTGACAGAAACTGGCAAGGGCCCACAGAGCTCTTGGTGTGGGGGAGTGGGTATGCTTGTGTTTCTGCAGAGCATGGACACCTGTGGATCCCAGCCAGGCAGGTTAAGCCCTACTGCGCCCCAGCTGCAGCCACTTCGGAGCCGCTGAGGCAGCTATCGTCTGGCTTCGGGAGCGACGAGACACCCTTGTCACCCGGCAGCAGCTCACCTGCGATCCTAGCTTCAGCAGGCTCTGTGTGACTCCCCTCAGGTAGAACACAAGCCAGCACTCCTGGGATGAGGTGAAACACCACCTCTAGGGAGCCTTCTTCTCCAACCTTCAGGGCCAGATATCCCAGCTCCATCAGGAGCTGTAAGAACAGCTCTGAGCCCTCCAGAAGGCCACTGAAGATCATCATGTCTTCCAGACACTGAGTGATCACCTACAGTGGCTCGATCTGAGCACATGGACTGGGCTGCTACACCTCGGACAATGGGGGGTGGCAGCGGGTGTAATATTGGCTGGCATTATTCTTGTTGTCTGTCTTTGTTGCCTTTGCTCAATTAGAAGTGCTATGCATACAAGGGAGCATAATGTCCTGATGTTTATTTTGCAAAACAAAAAAGGAGGAGATGTGGGAGTTTGAGCCCATTGGTATGTGTACCTGTGACACCAAGAGCAGAGTTCCGAATGTGGAACTTGGCATGAACGCGGCCATTTAAGGGGAACCAGTGTTCCCTCCCTTTTGGTTGTCCTGGTGAACATTACCTGATCGTGCTCTCACCCCTCTCCTCCTGTACCCTGGTAACAGGTGCAATTGTTAGCAATTCTGTGTACCTTTAGGAACCAGCCTCAATAAAAACCCTGAAACCTGGGAACGGGAGTGTCCTTCGAGGGGAAGCTCTCCTTCTCTCCCCAGGCTTGCACCGCTGCAGTCACCCGTGTGTGTCGCTCTCCGCCGAACACCAGCGAGTCGGGAAACAGACATAGGTCCTTGCCTTTCTTGATTTTGAATACTTCTTTCCAGCCCCTTCTTGCCTGGAAGGTTTCTTTTGAGCAATCAGCTGATAGCCTTATGGGAACTCCTTTGTAAGTAAGTGTCTCCTTTTCTCTTGCAGCTTTTAAGATTCTCTCCTTGTTTTTAATCTTGAGTAATGTAATAATGATGTACCTTGGTGTGTGCTTCCTTGGGTCTAATTTCTTTGGGACTCTCTGAGCTTACTGGACTTCCTGGAAGTCTATTTCCTTTGCCAGATTGGGGAAGTTCTCCTTCATGATTATTTCAAATAAGTTTTCAATTTCCTGCTCTTCTTCTTCTCCTTCTGGCACCCCTATGATGTTGGAGTATTTAAAGTTGTCCCAGAGGTTCCTAAGCCTCTCCTCATTTTTTTGAATTCTTGTTTTCTTCATTCCGTTCTGGTTGAATGTTTATTTCTTCATTCTGCTCCAAATTGTGGATTTGAGTCCTGGTTTTCTTCCCTTCTCTGTTGGTTCCCTGTGTATTTTTATTTACTTTGCATACCCTTCGCTTTTCCCTGTATTGTGACCATACTCAACCATTTCTGTGAGCATCCAGATTATCAGTGTTTTGACCCTGTGCCTCTGATAGGTTGGCTATCTCTTTGTCACTTAGTTCTATTTTCGGAGCTTTGATCTGTTCTTTCACTTGGGTCATGTTTTTTTGTCTCTGGCTCACCTGTTACATTGTAAGGGGTGGAGCCTTAGGTATTTGCCAGGGCGGGGCAATCCATGTGCTGCTTTGTGGTACTATCTGTGGGGGAGGGGTCCGAGAGGGAACAATGCCACTTAGTTGGCTCTCAGCAGCTTTCAGTCACTTCCCCTGCTACCTACAAGCAAATTGGGCCCTTTTGGTGCTGGTTCCTGGGTGGGTGGGTTTGCGTATGTCCTGTGACCCTGAGGGCTCCTCCAACAAACTCTCCTGTGAGGCTGGGAGTTTCTCCTGCTGACGCAACCCCCCCCACCAGGATTTTATAGCCAGAGGTTTTGAGGCTTCTTTTCCCATGTTGGAACCCTGGGTTACACAGTCTCTCTCACTCCCCAGTTGTTCCTCCTTGTTTATCCACATGCAAATGTGCGACCACCCAGTCCACCAGTCACCTTGCTGCATCCTCTCTGCCCCCGCTGCCCATCTCCATCTCCGCCCCTCCTACTGGTCTGGATAAATGTTTCTTCAACTCCTTGGTTGTTGGACTTCCATACAGTTTGATTTTCTGGCAGTTCTTTTTGTTTTTAAATTTGTTGTTGTCCTTCTTTTGGTTGTGTGATGAGGCAAAGTGTATCTACCTACACCTCCATCTTGGCTGGAAGTCCTATCACAACATTTTTATAATGGAAAAAAACCCTGAAAATATCCTGAATATCCACATATGAAGACTGATTAAAACAATTACAATACATTCAAATAATGCAAAATGCATTAAAAAGAATAACACAGATGTGAATGTACCAATATGAAGACATGTCTTCAAGACCTAAGTTTTTAAGAGTGTAATATGACCTTTGTGAACATCTTAAAAGGACTTAAACATATATTGCATATGCATGAAAATGTTGAGGAAGGATAACTTGGTCAGTTTGGTCATGAAGAAGTAAAGATCAGGGTTGATTAACCAAACTTCCTGTGTCAATCATTTCACATTATGTACATATATCAAATCATTATGTTGTGCACCTCAGACTGATACGATGTTGTATGTCAGCCATACCTAAATAAAACTGGAGAAAAGAAGTAGGTATCAGGGGTGGGAGAAGGAGAGTTTTAACTTCCTCTTTATATTATTGGAATTTTTCTATAGATTTTATTCTTTTTTGTGAAGTTATAGGTTATCTTTTTTTTTCTTATTTACTTTTTTCAGTATTTTTAAACCTAATTTTTAAAAAGAACAAGTATTTATTATCTCATACAGTTACTGAGGGTCAGAAATTTATGAGCAGCATATTGAGCTGGTTCTAGCTCAGAATCTCTTGTGGGGTTGCAGTGAAAATGCAGGCTGGGGCTGCAGTCTCCTCTGAAGGCTTGGTTGGGCCTAAAGGATCTATTGCAAGGTCACTTGGTCAGAAGTCTCAGTTCTTCACTCTATGGTCCTTTTCATAGGTCTGTGCACAGTATGGCAGCTAGCTTCCCCCAGAGCAAGTGATCCAAGACAGACAGCCAGAGAACAAACAGGAAGATGCAGTCTCTTTTAACATGGCCTCTGAAATTACACACCGTCACTTCTGCTTTATTTTAATTCATTAGGAGAAAACCAGCCCACATTCATGGGGAGGGAAATTAGGCTCCCTCTGTTGAAAGGTAGGCTATTTATGAATGTGTAAACCCCTCAAAACCACGATGGAAGGGGAATATTTGGGAGGCAAGTTTAAGAGAGGGAAGCAGAAGTCAACATGTTGAAGTAGATACATAGAAAAGCCTTATAGCAGGAGAGCCAGGGTTTATTTCCTAACATACAGCCAGCACTAATAAATGTTTGGTAAATGAATGCATGAATAATAACTTTTCTAAAATTGTTTTTAAATGCTTGGTCATGGGCATAAGAGCAATCACCATATTACAGGGCTCTCCAGAGGTATGGGTGAGTAAATGGTGTCAGAGCTCTTTGCAAACTGAATACTTGCAGCCAATGATTCCCGAAGGTGAAAGTAGCTTGGGACCAGAGGAAAGGTCCTTGCCCATGCCAGGTGCGTTTTCTACCTGTTTGGGTCCTAGGACCTGGGGCAGTGCTCTGATTGCAGCTCTCCATCTTAGCTCTCTGTCCCAGCCTCAGCCCAGACTCTTTAGAGTGTCTTACCTCCATTTGTTTTTAACAGCCTAATACATTTTATTTTTTGAAACAACACCAAGCTCTTTCAGTATTCCCCATCTCAATAAATAGCAACACCATTCCTCCCACCATTCAGGTCCAAAACTTGGAGCTATTCTCAACATCTCAGTCTTTCTCACTCCTCATATCCAGCTCATCAGCAAATCTTTCTAACTATATCCAGAATCCTGCTGCTTTTTACTACTACCATTTCTATTACTACTAGTCCCTGCCAAGCATGTCACCTGATATACCACCATGATTTCTTTATATGATTGCAAAAACTTTTTTCAACAAACCATTTGTCTGGGTCTAACATTCAACCCTGATTATAAATTCTTATCCTGCCTCCAGCATCATTTTGTAATAATGTTCACAAGTTATATAATTTGATATTCTATAATGACTAGATACGATGTCAACTACACAGAAACCATATCATGATGACCATCATGGCCACCATGTCAATGAGCGCCATTTGTTTCCTGCATCGTAAGGACCAGAACTGACCAAGGTTGACCATGGCATGTGACTTCTAAAACCACCAAGCCATTCGTGACAAGGAGGGAAGATACTACCGAACACTGAGGTTTGTAGAGCAGAAGATTAAAGTATATGTGGTACTCTATGATACTGAACATATAATTGAATTAACAAATCCTTAAACTGCCAGGCTTGTCATGTCAGATAAAAGAATTCCTCATTGTTTAATCACTATTACTTGTTTTTCTCTTGCAGTCGAAAAACAAACAAAACAAAAAAATCCCACAGCTTTATCATTATACCAGCTATAGCCCTAGCTGGTGTGGCTCAGTGGATTGAGTACCAGCCTGCGAACCAAAGGATCACCAGTTCCATCCCCAGTCTAGGGCACATGCCTGGGTTGCGGGCCAGGTCCCCTGTAGGGGGTGCAAGAGAGGCAACCACATATTGATGTTTCTCTTCCTCTCTTTCTCCCTCCTTTCCCAGCTCTAAAAATAAATAAAGGAATTTTTTTAAAACCAGCTATAACTAAAAAGGAGGGTAGTAACTTAAATAAACACAAACACAATAGGTCATTTAAAAATACAACCATAAAATGATTTCAGAAACCCAGTAGAGGAATAGACGATGCTACCAAAAATCTAAGATCAAGTAGACATTACACTTAAATTTAAAGTTCCTAAGATGAAAGAAAGAAAGAAAGAAAGAAAGAAAGAAAGAAAGAAAGAAAGAAAGAAAGAAAGAAAGAAAGAAAGAAGGAAAGAAAGACCATATGAAGTCCTTAGGAAAGGAAAACCTTTTCCTGATGTTAATTCTAAGAAAAAATTACCATGAGAGGATAAAGGACACAGAATAACATAATAAAAGCAGTGTGCCTGTCATAAAGATTATTGATCCTTCCCAAATATTCATATGCTTCTCTCCATTTCCTGGTCCTTGTGAATCCTGGTGAAATCATGTCGCTAATTCTTAAAAATGGAATTTGAGCCAAAGTGACTTGTTGCTTTTAATCCAAGAAGGATGTATCTTATCCAAACCCTCTCTCTCCTGTCCATGCAGCTGCAAAGGAAGTACTCCAAGATGGCAGAGTTGCAAGATAAAAGCAACTTGATTCCCTGAGTCACCACTTGGAGGAGAGGCAAGCAGGGGAGCTACCGATCTACATCAGAGTATGATATAAAAGATACATAAACCTTTGTTGTGTTAAGCTACTGAAATTTTCAGGTTTGTCTGTTTCCAAGAAAAGTATCCATCAAGGACTTTATACTGTACTTAATCAAGATTTGGAATCAGGAATGTCATTTAGAACAGACAGATGGGTAAGGTTTAATTCTTCTAAATTGGTCACATTCTTCCTTGCATAACCACTCTTAGCCCATCTCCCAAACATACACAGAAATACACACAACTTTTTGGTACCTTCTCTTGAGTTCACTAGGAACCCTCGCTCTCTAATAGATATGCTCCTTTCTCAGGGAAGCCTTTTTCATATCAATTGTACTTCATCCTTTCTATGCAGCATTTAGGAAGTTGAAAACAAAGATGATGAGGATAAACTTAAAGTACAAACTAATCAAATGCTGATAAGAATGAATGTCATCAAAAGGTTTTATATATATCATAGAGTCCTCTATTTCTCAGCATTAAAAAATCATATCACATCAGCCCTGGCTGGTGTGGCTCAGTGGATTGAGCGCCAGACTGCAAAGCAAAGGGTTGCCAGTTCGATTCCCAGGGCACATGCCTGGGTTGCAGACCAGGTCCCCAGTAGCGGGTGCATGAGAGGCAACCACACATTGATGTTTCTTTCTCTTTTTCTCTCATTTCCCCTTTCTCTAAAAATAAACAAATTACGTATTTTTTTAAAAATTAAAAAATCATATCATATCAAACATGACTTCAAATGCTCCGTTAGGAATTTAATAACCTATTGTTATAAAAATTATGCCAAACCAAAGATATTTAAGATCCCCAAATGGATACTTTCTTGACTAAAAAAATCTTAGGCACATACATTATTTCAACTACATAAACTTTGAAAAAGTAACACTGGGTGGAGGGTGGGAAGGTAGACGTTCAATGAAATGCTTTTGAATTTCATCATGTTAGGTGCCAATCTGTAGATTTTTCCTACCTCTGTCTTCCTGGGTATAACCCATGTACTGATCTGACTTTACATGATCTGTTCTAGCCCTCAGCCTTCCTGTTAGAGGCTTAGGGAAGGAGTTGCTGGGATCTACAATTGTAACCTGAGCCTCCTTTACGAGGCCCATACTCAGGATTCTATCTCTCAAAATGGTCACTGGTTTCCTGTGTGGATCCTGAATCTCTCCCCTTTAAGGTTCTATCATTAAGTTCCTGCTCTTGAGTTTATACAAATTTTTCTTTGCTCCTTGTTTCAAACTATTGTTCCTAAAATTATTCGTGCTTGTCTTGCCTCCCTCCCTGCAAAAAACCTACCTCCTAAGACTGGGGTCTGTAACTAAGGATGGTTAATAATACTGAGTATTTATCAGATCGTATGCTAAGCAGTTCTCCTACAGTATCTTTCAATCCCCACAACCACACTTAAAGGTAGGTGCTATTTTTAGCTCCACTCTCCAAATGAGGGAACCAAATCTCAAAAAAGAGTAGGGAACTTGCCCAGAGTTTCCAGACTAGGAAGTGTCAAAGTCACTGCTGACACTATTTAATTTAAGGAATTAAATGTACCATGGAATAATGGGTTTCTTTCTGTCTTTATTTTTTTAAGAATGCTTGATGCTTTCTCCTTTACTTGCTTTCCTAATGGAGCTCTGTTACAGAATAAAGAATTATTTTTTTGTGGATGGATGTCTGAATAAAAAAGTCACTGTTTCAAGTTATTATTTCTGGCAGAGATTAATAATTAATTAACCAAGCTGGCATTACTAGAAAAGCATTATTATTATAGCATTAAATTTCCATGTGGCCTGGCACTGTATTAGTGAACAACAAAAAAAGATAGAATTCACAATAATCAAGACTTGGAACTAAAAAGTATACTCTAAGTTGTAGTTGTCAAAGCTGTGGGGGTTTTTGTCTGTTTGTTTTGTTTTGTTTTTTTAGTGTTCTAGAGTATGAAGACATATTTTGTAGATGGTCATAGCAACTTAAATTTGCTCAATATTAGATTCTGAGTTAACTATTAGCCTATTTTGGGTAGTTTCAGTACATTTTAAAATTTTTATTGAATTTACTGAGATGACATTGGTAAATAAAATTATATAGGTTTTAGGTGTACAATTCTATTGTATAGACATCACTGGTGTATTGTATTGTGTTTTCACCACCCAAGTCATCCTCCTCAAAATGGGCTTCAATAAATTAATGTATTGTCCAGAGCCTAGTCCATGAAGGTGATTATTGGACTGATAGACCATTTGATAACCCTGTACTGTCTAGGGCTTCTTAGACTTAGGCAGACAGGATAGCACCTGCTCAAGAGAGACCTGAGGGGCACGTGTGACACCAGCAGGTAGGGAGAAGGGAATCAGCCAGCCAGGAACCTATTGCCCAGTCAGTCCATAAATAGAAAGCTGGGATGCAAAGGCAGGAGCTAAGGTTAATTTTTCCATCAGTAAATCGAGAAAAACAAATATAAATTTCACACATTTTAGTGTTAATCAGAAGTTTAAGCAAGCTAATCTAAAAACTGTGGGCTTACTATGAAACATAGTATGGAAGATCCTCAAAAATTTAAAATTAGAACTACCATATGACCCAGCAATTCCACTTCTGGGAATATATCCAAAGGAAACAAAAACACTAGCTCAAAAAATTACCTGCCCCCCTGTTTATAACAGCATTATTAACAATAGCCAAGACACAGAAACAACCTAATTGTCCATCGATAGATGAATGGCTAGAGAAGGTATGATACACATACACACACACACACACACACACATAGAAATACTACTCAGCCATAAAAAAAAAAGAAGAAGACAAGGAAAGCCTAGCATTTGTGGCCACATGTATGGACTTTGAAGGCATGATGCTCAGTGAAATAAGTCAGACAAAGAAAAACAAAAGCTGTGCGATCTCTCTTATGTGTGAAATCTAAAGGAAAGAAACTCAGATAAAAATAAATCAGACTGTGGTTATCAGAGGTGAAGCTGCGGGGGGTGGGCAGTGTCAGGGGTGGTTAAGTGGAGGAAGGTGGTCAAATGATACAAACCCCCAGTTACAGGATAAACAAGCCCTAGAGATGTAAGGGACAACGTGATGACTACAGCTGACCCTGCTGTATGAGACATAGGAAAGTTGTTATGAGAGTAAATCCTAAGAGTTATCATCAAAAGGAGAACATATTTTCCTTTCTTCTTTCTTTTTATTGTATTTATATGAGAAGATGTATGTTAACTGAATCTATTGTGGTAATCACTTCACAATACGCATAAATGAAACCATCAAACTGTATGCCTTAAACTTATATAGTGATATATGTCAATTACTTTTCAATAAAACTAAAAAGAAAAAAAGGCTGAGGACATGCACATTTATGTGATGCCTGGAGGACACGGACTAAGTTGGGGGAAGAGGGTCAGGAAGGCTCCTTAAAGGAGTCTCTCCAGCTGCTGACTGTCTTCTCAGTACTGGACTAATCCAGCCTCATTTCTTCCTCTACACTCTCCCTTCAGAATCAGAGCTGAATCAATCTGACCTTTGGAAGGGTTCTTTATTGTTTTAAATCTATACAGTGGAACATTCAGACTAAAGGAGAAAGATGAGACTCGAGTCTTTGTATTGGTTTTTTTAAAAAGTAGGAAAAACTGAACCAAAATACTCTATTTGGTGCAACATAATCACATTCACACTCATTTATTTAAGCAACATGTGAAGTTATCATCTAGATTTAACATCAGATTTCAAACCACACATTGAATAAGAGCAGGCCACAACTAATTTAGTGAGGTATATTAACAGTGCTAAACCGCCACTTAGCTTCCAAGGTGAAAAAGTTGTGCGACAACAAGCTAGAATTGCAGAAGCATAACCAGCCATCCCAAAATTAACCCCAACATCATCCTACACAAATCATCATTTAATAAAGGCAATTTCCAGGCAATGTTTTGTGTGTAGATAGGGAAAAGAACACTAAAGTAAAAATGTTTCATTTCAAGTTCAACCACTACTGTGTTTTTTAAAATGTATGCTGCATTTTTCTCATGGCTACAAATTCGTGAGATTCTATATTCTTTCACTTGGCTCATTACTCTTCACACTGCTTTCCAAAAACAACTCTACAGCCAAGTGGACAGTTCAAAAATTAGTTTATATGATATAATATTCAGGCTTTTTCCAATGCCATTCTCCAACTTTACAGATTATTGAAGGATTGTTAATCCCCGGCTAATTAATAGAGCCCAACCAGCAAGACTCACTACTTGAAGATGGACAAGCTCAAAAGATAAGCCACATTAAAGAATCATTTTCCAGGACTATTTAAACAATGGCACCTGAACAGAACTGGCTGGTCAGGAAATACATAATAACAGGTAAATACTTCCTCCATGGACACCAGTGATTAGAATGTACAATTAAAAGAGTTTTCTAACATATGAATGCATGCTAAGTATTAATTCACAACCACAGACCTTGAACAATGAAAGCAACAAGGTTTTCACTGCTTTTTATCTTGGGTTTTTATAATTCAATGCCTACTTCAAAAACAGAGAAATAGAAACAAGCAGCTTACAGAGAAATATAATACAGTGATAGCACCAGGACCCTCCACCAGGCGCCCTCCCCTCGACTCTGGCTCAGTCATGTAATTTATTTTCACCAATAGGATATGTGCAGATGCAGCCCAAGCAGAGGTTAGAAAAGAGCTTGACTGGTTGAATTTATTTGTTCTTGCTTCCCTGCTACCACCATAAGAATATGCTTTGGATAGCCTTCTGTATTTATTTGGTTTTTCTTTGTTCATAAAATTTGTATTTAAGATTTTTAAAATTTATAAAGAATTTGTATTTAAAGATTTTAAAAATTTTTAAATGTTCTATATAAATTTCCCTCTAAGGGCTGTTTTAGCTGTATCCTATATTTTGGCATGTGTATTTTCATTTTCATTCAAGTTAAAGTATGAATGAACTTCTCTTATGATTTCTTCTTTGACCCACTGGTTATTTTAGGAGTGTATTGTTTTTTCACATATTTTGAATTTCCAAAAATTCCTTCTGTTATTGATTCCTGTTATAAATTGTGGTTAGAAGACATATTTTCTAATGATTTCAATCATTTGAAATTTATTGAGGTTTGTTTTATGGCCCAATAGATGGTCTATCCTATAAAAGATTCCACATTCACTTGAGAAAAATGTGTATTCTGCTGTTTCAGGGTAGAGTTTTCTACAGTTATCTATTACTCTAGTTGATGTGTAGTTTTACATAATTCTTCTATTTCATTGATTTTCTGCCTTGTTGACCTATCTATTATTAAAAGTGAGGCATTGAAGTCCCAACTATTTTTTAAATTTTCTTTTTTTTCCTTTAAATCTTGAGTTAATTTTATGAGTTAATTCTGTGAATCAGTTTTTAGGTGCATAGATGTTTATAATTGTATCTTCTTGATGAATTGACCCTTTAATGATTATAAAATGTCCTCTTTATTGACATTTTTTGTCTTGAAGTCTATTTGTCTCATTATAGCTACACCCACTCTTTGGTTACTATTTGTATAGTATATCTTTCTTCATCCTTTTAATTTCAAACTAATTTTATTTTTTTCATCTAAAGTGAGTCTCTTGGGACTTTGAGCCAAGATGGAGGCATAGGTAGATACACTTTGTCTCCTCGCACAACCAAAAGAAGGACAACAACAAATTTAAAAACAAAAAATAACCAGAACTGCCAGAAAATCAAACTGTATGGAAGTCTGACGACCAAGGAGTTAAAGAAGAAACACTCATTAAGACTGGCAGGAGGGGCGGAGATGGGCAGCCAGGGCAGAGAGGATGCGTGGCAAGGCCGCAGCTGGCAGGTCAGGGCAGGCAAGGCAGTGGCTGGTGGACCAGGCGGTCCCACACTTAAGTGCCAATAAACCAGGAGGAACAACTGGGGAGTGAGAGAGACCATGCAACCCAGGGTTCTGGCACAGGGAAAAGAAAGCCTCAAAATCTCTACCAGTAAAAACCTGTGGGGTTTAGGGGAGCAGAACTCAGTCTCACAGGAGAGTTCATTTCAGAGACCCACAGGGTCCTAGAATGTACACAAACCCACCCACCTGGAAATCAGCACCGGAAGGTTCCTATTTGCTTGTGGATAGCTGGGGAAGCGACTGAGAACTGACCAAGAGTCAAGCAAGCAGCATTGTTCCCTCTCGGACCCCTCCCCAATGTATAGTGCCACAAGGCAGTGTTGTGGGTTACCCTGCCTTGGCTAATACCTAAGGCTCTGCCCCTTAAACATAATAGGCACCCTGAGACTAAAAAAATATGGCTCAAGCGAAAAAAACAGATCAAAGCTCCAAAAATAGAACTAAGCAATGAAGAGATAGCCAACCTATCAAAAGCACAGTTCAAAACACTGGTAATCTGGATGCTCACAGAAATGGTTGAGTATGGTCACAAAATGGAGGAAAAAGTGAAGGCTGTGCAAAGTGAAATAAAGAAAAATATACAGGGAACCAACAGTGAAGTGAAGGAATCCAAGACTCAAATCAATTATTTGGAGCAGAAAGAAGAAGTAAATATTCAACAAGGACAGGATGAAGAAGCCAGAATTCCAAAAAATGAGGAGAGACTTAGGAACTTCTAGGACAACTTTAAATGCTCCAACATCTGTATCATAGAGGTGCCAGAAGGAAAAGAGGAAGAGCAAGACATTGAAAACTTATTTGGAAAAATAATGAAGGAGAACTTCCCCAATCTGGCAAAAGAAATAGGCTTCCAGGAAGTCCAGGAAGCTCAGAGAGTCCCAAAGAAATTGGACCCAAGGAAGCACACAATAAGGCACATCATCATTACATTACCCAAGATTAAAGACAAGGAGAGAATCTTAAAAGCAGCAAGAAAAAAGGAGACAGTTGCCTGCAAAGGAGTTCCCATAAGACTCTCAGCTGATTTCTCAAAACTTATAGGCAAGAAGGGGCTGGGAAGAAGTATTCAAAGTCATGAAAGACAAGGACCTACCTCCAAGAATACTCTATCCAGCAAAGCTATCGTTTAGAATGGAAGAGCAGATAAAGTTCTTCCCAGACAAAATAAAGTTAAAGGAGCTCGTCATCACCAACCCCTTATTAAGTGAAAAATTAGGGGTCTAATCTAAGAAGAAGATGATAAAAAATATGAACAGTAAAATGACAACAAACTCACAACTGTCAACAACGGAACCTAAAAAAACAAAAACAAAGCAAACTCCTAGAACAGGAACAGAATCACAGAAATGGAGATCACATGGAGGGTTATCAGCAGGGAGGTGGAGAGTGGAGAATTGGTTAAAGGTACAGGGAATAAGAAGCATAAGTGGTAGGTACAAAATAAACAGGGGTAGGTTAAGAATAATATAGGAAAGGGAGAAGCCAAAGAACTTATATGTATGACCCATGGACATTAACTAAGTGGGGGGAATGCTGGTGGGAGGTGGAGTGCAGGGTGGAGGGGAATAAAGGGGAGAAAAAAAAATGGGGCAACTGTAATAGCATAATCAATAAAATATGTTAAAAAAGTAAAGTCTCTTGCAGACAGCTTACAGTTGAATCATGTTTTTTTTAATTCAGCCTTTTAATTGGAGCATACAATCTACTTATATTTAATTTAATTACTGATATGATTTATGTCTACATTTGCTATTTGTTTTCTATATATCTGGGTTTTGTGGTTCCTCGATTTCTTCAATACTGCCTACTTTTGTGTTGAGCAGATATTTTCTGGTGTACAATTTTAATTCCTTTATCAATTACTTTATTATATATTTTTAGTTATTTTCTTACTGTTTGCCCTGGTGAGTACTATTAACATCTTAATTTATAGCAATCTGGTTCCAATTAATACCAACTTAATTTCAATAGTATAAAAAAAATGCTCTAAATAACTCCATTCCCCACCAATCCTCTGTTATTATTAATATTATCAGAAATTATATCTGTATACATTCTGTGCTCAACATACATTTATAATTATTGTTTTATGCAGTTACCTTTTAATTCAGATATGAGGGGGGAGGTAATAATAAGCAAAAACTACATTTATTATCTTTTATATTTCCCTATGTGGTTACTTTACCATTGTTCTTTATATCTTTGCTTGGATTTGAGTTACTGTATAGAATTCCTTCATTTAGTTTTTCTGGCAACATTTTATTTCTCTTTGCCAGATATAGAATCCTTGGTTGACAGGTTTTTTTCAGCACTTTGAGTATGTCATCCAACTTTCTTCTGGCTTTCATGGTTTTTTTTAAAGGTTATCTTCTTTTTCTTTTTCTTTTTAATCTTCACCCGAGGACATGCTTATTGATTTGAGACAGAGGAGGAGTGAGGGACAGAGAAAGGGAAAGAAACATTGATCGGTTGCCTCTCGTACTCTCCCCAAGCAGGACTGAACCTAGGCATGAACCTTGGCCAACAATCGAATGCACAGTGTTTTCTGTTTATGGGACAGTGCTCCAACCAGCTGAGCCAAACCAGCCAAGGCTGGTTTCCATGATTTTTAATGAGAAATAAACTTAAATGTTATTGAGCTTTCCTTATGTGTGATAAGTCCCTTCTCTCTTCCTGTTTTCAAGATTCTATCTTTGCTTTTGGCTTTCAACAGTTTGATTATGATGTGTCTAGATCTGGATCTCTTAAGTTTACCTGGTATGGAGTTTTTTGAACTTCTTGGATGTGTAGATAAATGCTTTCTACCAAATTTGTGTAGTTTTCAATCCTTATTTCATCATGTATTTTTTATGCTCCTTTCTCACTCTCCTATCCTCTGGCACTTCCATTATGCTTTTGTTGGTACATATGCTTATTGGGTTGGTACATTTGTTGGTTTGTGAAGCTTTGTTCATTTTTCTTCATTCTTTTCTCTTTCAGTTTCCCAGACTGGATAATATCAGTGTATCACCTTTAAGTTCCAACTTTTTTTTTTTTTTGCCTGTTCAAATCTACTGTTGAACTCCTTTAGTACCTTTTTTCCATTTTGGTTTTTACATTTTTAAACTCCGAATTTTCTATTTGTTTCTTTTTCATAATTTCTCTTTTCCCTATCTCTTATTAATATTCTATATTTGGTGAAATGTCATTATCACACATTAGTTCTTTAGATACAGTTTGCTTTAGCTCTTGGAAATACCTAAAACAACTGACTTAAAGTCTTTGTCTTATAAGTCCAACACCTGGGGTTCCTTAGGAACAATTTCTATTGATTGCTTTTTTCATTGTATGGAGAGTATTTTCTTATTTCTGTGTATGTCTCATAGTTTCCCATTAAAAATCAGACATTTTTAATAATATAATGTGACAACTCTGGGCATCGGATCCGCATAACCCACCAACAGTTTGTTGTTGCCACTTGTTACAGTTGTGTGTCTAGTAACTTTTCTGAACTAATTCTATAAAGTCTGTATTTTTGTCATTTTTGTGTCTCTACTTAGTTAGCTTATCAGGCCATTAATGATTGGTCAGAAATTTCCTTAACCACCGGGAGCCAGTATATCTCCTGGACTTTGCCGTGAGTGTCGCTGTGTGGGTGTCGGGCAAGCCTTTAAAACTCAGTTGGTAGCTCCATCGTAGCCTTCACTTCCGGCTTACATAGAATCTCAAGGTCAACCAGAAGTGAGAGCTTTAGGGCACTCTGAGGTCTTTCCTAAGCATACTCAAAACTCTTCCATGTAATACATGGCCTTCTAAACTACCAGGAATATGTCAGAGCTTTTCAAAGCCCCACGAACAGTGCATTTCACCAGCTATTTCTTTTCAGCTTTTTATTAGTCTGTTATAGCCCCAACTGTTAACCATCACCTAAGGCATCTACAAAGTTAAAACCTTGCCTTAATTGTTTTTGACAATGCCCACTTGTTGGGGGGAGAAGTTTTTTAGCATTGAGTAAACTCTTAGTCAGTGTTGTAAGTAAAGTCGTCCAGAGAACCACCAGACAGGTCAGATGATGACAATTCTATGAGAAAGAGACTTTGAAAGAATTCCAAATACATTCTGCGCCCTCTGGTGGCTGGCAAGCTGCTCTAGGACAATGCGCAGTTATTTTTTTAAGGCGATTGCGTACCTGGAAAGTGCAGAGGGAGGGGAACGATAGCAAGTTAAAATGCCACAGAGCTCACCGTTCTTTCTAAGAGCCATTTTTCTTGAATAAATGATCCCTGAGTTATTGAAAGCCTTTGGTTAATCTCTACAGTTCTGAAAAAGTTTCAGAAAATTTCAAAAAATGTTGCCAGTTCTTTCATTGCGTTTATGGAGTGGAAAATTCTTGGAAGTCTTTTTTTTCTGCCACCTTTGCCGACATCCTCCCATAACCTTCGTTTCGCCAAAAACAATCAAAACCATAGCTAAGTACAGAAGCACTAGTAGCTAGACACCAGCACCATGCAAATGAAGA
This sequence comes from Mormoops blainvillei, assembly GCA_004026545.1. Taxonomy (NCBI): domain Eukaryota; kingdom Metazoa; phylum Chordata; class Mammalia; order Chiroptera; family Mormoopidae; genus Mormoops; species Mormoops blainvillei. Next base: position 36,726 of record PVJD01001772.1, read on the forward strand.
GTCAGGAGTAGTGAAATAAGACTAACAAAGAGCCTGTGTCTTCTGTGAAATTGTCCCATAAGGCCCATTCAGAACACCCATTAAATTCTTACACCTCTTTGTCCTCCTTTAATTAAAAGTGCTCTTCCTGAACATCAGCAACAAGATAAATGAGAGTAAGCTCCCTCAGTCTTGTCACTAGAGTTACTGTTTTGTTTAACTACTACAGACTGTTTTCTACTATCACTCTTTCAAATACACCCTGACTCAGTTGTAATATTTCTGCAGAGAAATGTGCTCTACATTCCAAACAATCACCTTATAAACTTTTAAACCCAACAATTTGTTAACAAAGAATTGGCTATATGCAATTAATGGCTAAAGCCAAACTGTAAAAAAATAAGTGGTGTAAGCTGGTGGATTTTTTGGAGACCTCTGACTTAAACTGGATTTTGAAGGATTAAAGAGGAATTAGGAGAATGTGAGAAAGATTATATGGCCAAAATCTTCCAGTCTGGAATCAGCATAATATGATCTCAAATCAGTGAGCAGATTAATTGGCTATAGTGCTGATTAATATGAAGAGGATAAGAAAATTAAAGTTAGGAAGACATTGAGATTGGAGAAGACAATAGAAAATTTTAAACATCAGGCAGGAAATTTTGGACTTGAGTTGTAGCACAAAGGTTTACAACCATTTTCTCTCCTCCAGTACACTGGACAGATGCAATCGCCCCCAGTAACAGCAATGACTCACAATTCAAGGATCCTCAAATATGGAGATGAGGTAATGAGAATGGTATTAGAATCTTGGGAAGTCGAGGGGAGTGAAGGACATGAGAGATTTTAAAAAGCCCATCCACACCCCCCTCAATGGGAATGAAAAGCTACAGGAAACCTCTGAAGAAAACACTGCCTTTTTGAAAGTGCTTCAAAGGCTGTATTTCATGGAGCAATGCCTAATTTCCTAAACATTAGATAAGTATATATCTGTACTTTCCAAAATGTAATTCATAGAATACTCATTCCCACAATGCAATACACAGATGATGTTATAGAATTGTATACCTGAAACCTATTATTAACCAATTTCACCCAAATAAATTCAATACAATTAAAAAGAAAAAAGAATACTCATCCCACAGATTTATTAAAAAGGTTCAGTCTATATAAGTTTGGGAGATGCCACATATCATATCCCCTTCTATCAGAGATTCACAAACCATATTAATTAGCCTACTAAAGGAGTAGAGAAACCTGCTCAATTTTTTTAACCCAGAATTTTCACACATTTATTTGATCACAGATCTTATTCTCACATAATACTTATTAATATCCTAGTATTTCACAGAAAAGATTGATAAACACTGGCCTATATTCACTCCTATGTGGTTAGGGTCATGCCACATGTGGTTTTGTACTGGCCATAGATCTTCTTACATAAGACAATAAAGCAGGAAGTGGCACTGCCCCTACCCTCTAGAAACCCCGCCCCCTACAACCCTTCCCGTCTAGCTCTCATTTGCCTCTTAAATTCCTTATGCAGAGAAGAACCCAATCCCAGCCCTCTCCCCTACCTTTCAAGTCCCCCCAAATGACTTTATTCAACGAGGGTGATGAGTCAAGGCTGCTAGGTTCCTCAGTGTTTTTCTGAGACGCTGACCAGTGTTCATCCTCTGAATCTGAGCTAAGTAACTGAGCTGGCTACACAAAAAACCAGCCTTGAGAATCTGATGACACTTGAGGGTCTTCCTGTGTAATTCACTACAGGAAAGAGAAGGGTTATGAAAAGCTGCCGAGCAAGGGACACAAAAGAGAAGATGAGAATAGGCCTGTCTGGGCCTGAATGAGTTACAAAAGAAAACGAGGCCGATGAGAGTGAAAATGGAGAATGACCTTCCTCCTAGCTCCAGTTTCCTTCCTCTGTAAAAGCTCTGAGTGGCCTTTTTAAATTCTTCCCTAACACAGCTGGAGTCACCTTTCTTTCTTTTTCTTTTTCTTTTTTGTCCCCTTATTTTTTCTTTTTTATTGAAAGCTTTCTCGTTCAAAGCTGTGCTCTGTCTCCCTCTGCTGGCCCTGACATAGCAATTAGATTTAAAACCAACTAGAGAGTAATTGCAACTGTGGCCTGGAGTGCTGTTTGCCATCCGCATATCTTCTCTTAAGATATGTGAGGTAAATGAGAGCAAACTAACTCAATCTTACTGATTCCTTCTTTTGTTTAATCACTAGAGTTACTGTTTTGTTTAACTACTACAGACTGTTTTCTACTATTCCTCTTTCAAATACACCTTGATGCAGTTGTAATATTTCTGCAGAGAAATGTGCTCTACATTCCAAACAATCACCTTATAAACTTTTAAACCCAACAATGTGTTAACAAAGAATTGGCTATATGCAATTAATGGCTAAAACCAAATTGTGAAAAATAAGTGGTGTAAGCTGGTGGATTTTTTGGAGACCTCTGAAGAAAGTAACACTTAAACTGTATTTTGAAGGATAAAAGAGGAATTAGGAGGCCGTGGCTGGTGCGGTTCAGTGGATTGAGTGCTGGCCTGTGAACCAAAGGGTCACCTGTTCCATCCCCTGTCAGGGTACATGCCTGGGTTGCCAGCCAGGTCCCCAGTAGAGGGCGCACGGGTGGCAATCACACATCAGTGTTTCTCTCCCTCTCTTTCTCCTTTCCTTCCCCTCTCTCTAAAAGTAAATAAATGAAATCTTTTTTTAAAAAGAAAAAAAAAGAGAGAAGTTAGGAGAATGTGAGAAAGATTATATGGCCAAAAGGTACCAGTCTGGAATCGGCATAACACGATCTCAAATCAGTGAGCAGACTAATTGGCTACAGCGGTGATTAATACTTAAATTTGGCTACCCTTCCTAGCAAAGGTGAGAATTCAACTTCTTTTCTGTTAGCAACAACATAAGAAAAGGAACATGGGAAGGGAATGGTTAAATTAACTGTTGCACTTCTTGCTGTGAAACGCGGCCACCTAAGTTGTGTCTGCCAAGTGGGAGGTGTTGGGATAAAAAGATTAGTAATACTTGGCTTCTGCTCTCAGGAAACCTACAAGTTAGAGAGGGGGAACCAATACATAGCACATTTCTCAAAAGAAAGGCTTTTTAGAAAATTTCTGTAACATGTACCTTGAAAGATGATTTAAATATGTTCACTGGGTTTATAATGAAGCATCTCATATAGGCCAGGCTGTTCTTTCTTAAATGTGTATCTTATTGGACAGATTTAATTACATGATAATATGGATTCATAATGTTCTTAACAGCCATCTATTATGGAACACTTACTGGGAGCCAGTCACAATATGCTTTATGTATGTTAGCTCATTTCATGAATTAGGTTCAGAAGTGAGCCTAAGAAAGAAATTGAGGTTCAGAGATACCAAGATTACTCAACTAGAAGTAGGCAAAGACCACATTCAAGTCCAGGTCCGCTTGTCTTCCCACTACACTCCCCTCAACCATTATTGTTTCATAAATATCATGGCTACCTGAGGTTGCCCTCCACTTGGTTGCTGAGTGTAATGGAAAAGCCTAATACAATAGTCAGCAATAGTCAGCGATGGTGTCCTACATCATGTTCACACTGAGCAAAATACTACGTGTTCTATGTGAAGCTCCTGGCCTCAAGGAATTTCCAATATAATGGTGCAGGAGCTCTACACAAAAGAAATTAAATATAGCTAATGGATTTTGTACATGCCCAAAACAGCCAGTTTGAAAATATAATAAGGAACAAATTCCATTAACAAAACCAGCCAAAACACCCCAGAAAAAATTTTAAAAAATTTCTCAAGCCTTTGTGAAGAAACTTATAGAGTTTTTACAGGAAGATATAATAAAGAATGACTAGAAAGACCACCTACATTCCTGGGTGGGAAGACTCAATATTCTAAACACATTAATTATCTCCAATTTGTCAAATTTAAAACAATTTGAACTACAGTTATTGAATCATTGTGACATCAGCGCAGAAACAACTCTAAAATCCAATTTAATGTATAGAGGGTAATTAAGTCTATGGTAAAAGTAACACTTCAAATTAGTGACAAAAGGATGGTCAATAAATCATATGAAACAACTGGCTGTATACTAGAGAAACACAAATTCCTATCTCACAAAAGACACAGAAACAAATTCCAGGTGGATTAAAGTTTTAAATATTAAAACAAAAAAAGGTAAAAAAATAAGGGAATATTTTTATATGAGGCGAGGAAAGGAAGCCTTGCCTAAAATGACACTAAGGTCCAACGTCATAAAAAATACTGGCGTGTCTGACTAGGTAAAAAGCAAAAATGTCTGCAAAAGAATAGACTGAAAGAAAGAAAGAAAAACAAGCTTCAGAGAAAATATTTGAAAAACATCATAGTCAAAGAAAACAACATATTTATTTAAAAACAAAAAAGATTCCAGAAAAATATGTATGCATGTACTAATTTTATTTTTTGTGTTCATTAATTTTAAATATAAAAATACATAAAAAATAAAAGGTAAACATAAGTTAGATTATTGCAATGGTTATTTTATGGGATGGTAAAAATAGACAGGCTTTTACTGGTATATTGTTTGAATTTCCACAGTGATCACACACTGTAAGAAAAAAAGCCTAAAAATTATTTCCAGCCCTGACTGGTGTCGCTCAGTGGGTTGGGCATTATCCCGCAAACCAAAAGGTCGCTAGTTCGATTCCTGGTTAGGGCACAAGCCTGGGTTGCAGGCCAGGTCTCCCGTTGGGGGCGTGCAAGAGGCAGCTGATTAATGTTTTGCACACTGAAGTTTATCTCCCTCTCCTTCTCCCTCTCTTCCCCTCTCTCTAAAAATTAATAAATAAAATCTTTATATATATATATTTCTATTTTAAAGAACAAAAACAATAAGTAAACGGGAACTTTTACTTATTTACAGGAGAACATCAATACTTAATAAGACACATTCGGAATTAGTGAGTATTTGAAAGTTTCCAGCTTGTGGAATATTTACAAACTCTCTAGTGACCTCAGAAATAGGATGATTAAAAAATTAGTGAGTTTTCTTTCTGAAAAGATAATCTCTAAAAAGCAATGACAGTAGATTTGCTAGTCAATGAAAGTAGTCATGAGACCTAAAATGGAACAATGGTGAAATGTCCCATTTCTCCTTCCCAGAGATCTGGCTTCTCACCATTCTTTCTGCCCCATCATCCAGGTTTTGACAAACTATCAAGGGAGGGATGGAAATACCTGTGATGTTTTATATTACCTGCTGTGGTTTTTATTCTTAGTTCTCTCTTTTCCATAAAAATGAAGAACAAAGAAAATGGAGGATGTAGAAGAACAGAGGAGGAAGAAAGAGCAGGGAAAGAAGAAAAAAATTCTTAGCTCTTAATATTTCCAAAATAGATTTCGGAAACTCCTTGAAGAGAGAGTATATGGACAGCAAGAGCCAACGTTAATGCTATAAACTGGGAAGAATGCCTGGGGTGATAGGAGGTTCCCTGCTAGACTTGCTGGAGTTTCCACAGGCTGGGGGGAGGCAGAGAGTCAGAAGGAAGCAATCCAATTTGCCACAGAGTGCCAACTGGAAGGGGAGGTGTGATAGACTATAGTGATGAGAAGACAATCAGTAAATTGGGGATCCAAGGGCTTGCTTCCCAGGTGAGGTAAAGTCTAAGGGCTGCTCCCTACAGGACCACAGAGTGACAGTGCAGCAGGAGGGCTGGCAGCATGCTGTGCTGGCCAGAGGGCTGACACAGCATCTCCAGGCTCCCAACTCTTTGCAATGCTACAGAAAGTTCTTGCCTCCAACAGGGCCACAAAAGTGACTGAGAGAGAACCAGAGAACGTGAAGGGGTCTTGAGGTTCCAAGAAGAGTAGGTGAACTGATGACTGGAGACAGATAAATAACAAACATTAGCAGCTAATGTCACTTAGAGAGGTGATGGTTCTGAACCAAAAGTTCTCCCTCTCCACCAAGTTCCCCACATACATAGATGCCACTCCACGTAGAAAGAAGGGAAGGGGGAGTTCCTGAGTTAACTTAGGAAACCCAATATTGACTAGATTAAGCCTCAGATATCAGGTAAAATGGGGTTCAAAGACAGAGTTATGTTATAAATTACATTATACATTGCTGTAGGCCTGAATTTGTGGATTGTGCAAAATGAACCCACCACACAGGACTGTTTTAATGGCAAAGTGAAACAGACAAGAGATGTCCCATATGCACCCCTCCAACTATCAGCTGCTCCTTATCCTTATGACGGCTCACGATTTTATTACCCAGTCACCTTCAGATCTACTGTTTAATAAGCTAAAGGTGCACTGCAATATGGCCTAGTTTGTTCTGCTTATTTTTACTATAAGCAAGAATATACCAACACATTATCTCAGAATTAACATATTTCATTTTCCCACACATAAGTTATGTGACCAGAGCTTTTAATTCAGTCACCCCCACCTGTAACACAGGCAGTATCTCTAAGATGATAAGACACATTGATTCAAGATTTCCTTTATAGAGATGGATACATTAATTCAACAAGGCATTTTTCTCAAGAGCTACTGTCCAGGTCAGCTTTGCTGCTTGCTTGTCAAATCCAATTTGATTGCACTGGGTTAATATAAACCTGGTTATTATCTGTCTTCACCCCCTGCCAGGCACCACAGAAGGACATTGTTTTTCCTTTTAAGTTATACTACTGGGAGCAAGAAAGTAATTTTCATTAATGTATTTATCTCATAAGGATTTCAATTCTTTATCTATATATGTGAAGAATTGTACATAATTACTTAATTTAAACTTGACAATTATCCCCATTTTACAGATTCAGATACGGAGTCTCAGAAAGGTTAGGTTGCACTAAAGGCACAGAGTAAATAGCAATGTCTATATGAATCCGAGTTTTATCTGACCTCTTTCCACTCTTCCACACCAAGCTAATGAAAATATATAAGCTTATCTTAAGCTTATACGTTAAAAAATTCTTGTCATGAAACTCAAGATCTAGGATAACAAAAGTCATTCTACCACTACTACCCCCCTCATCTCCTGCTCACTCTACCATATGCCTTTCCTCTGCCACGCCCGCTTACATCCATTCCCTACACTCGCCTCCCTTCCTTCAAGCCTTAAAGACCTGTTTACTCTGCTTAGACTGTCCTATCTTTCCTTCCCACTTAGAGGATTCCAGCCCATCCTCTAAGTCGGACATTGACTTAGAAAGCTTTGCTCCCTCTCCCAAGGGTTGGTTAACTGCCTTCACTCCAGCTTTTGCAACCTTGTTGTTCATTTTTCCATCATAACACACACGTATAGCACTTGAGATTGGTATTTATCTGAATGTGCCTCTGTAACCACTTCTAGAACACGAACTCCTCAAACCGAGGCCTACAACTATGCATACTTGTTATTCTAAGACACTTAGAGCATTGTGGGAGTTGAACGAATGCTTGTTCAGTTAATTGATGAATTTTATTTTTAATGAAGGTCTATATTTAACGTGTTAAATTGTTAAAATGAAAATTGTAAAATATAAATTGTTAAAGTGTTAGATTGCGAATGAATTCTACGTAGTAGGTGGGCACTGTGAAGTAAACTGACTCTTAAATGATTTTGAGAACGACCACGAAGGAGGACTTCACTCACCCAAAGCTAGTTTGCTGCTAGTTTTTTCAGAGATCTCACCGATAGCCCCTCCCCCCACAACTCCGCCCCCAGGCCACAGTCACGCCTCAGCTGCCGCTGCCCGCGTTCATCTCAGGCTTAGCCCCGCCTCCCTCCCTGCCAGTCAACCCCTCCTCGCCCCTGCGCAGGCACCGCCCGCTCCCCGAGCCCCGCCCCCAGTCACCGCCCTGAGACTCTTGCCGGCGGTTAAGGCGGGTGGTAACCTTTCCTTCACTGGCCCGCTCTCTATGACGATCACCTACAGCTGCATTGCTAATGGCCGAGCGATCCTAGCCGATCTGGCCTTGACCGGCGGCCCCTATCAGGTACCCCAAAGTCGTCCCCTCTGCCTTCACGCGTTCTGCTTTTGAAAGGTGGTGCCCGCAGGCCCGCCCCTCGGGACGCCTCGCTGCAGGGCTGCCCGAATGGGCAATGAGTTGGAACAGAGGCCTCGCCCCCGTGCGTGAGCGGCGAGCCAGCGAGGCGGTGAATCCCTGGCTAGAGGCACTCGGGCTCCAAAACAGCGGAGCCCCACGTTCGCCACCTCTGGGTTAGAGTTGGTGCTGCATGCCACCCATTTGACGGTGATTAACGGCCATGTCCAATCCCGGAGACCACCTTAAGGGTTTTCTCACCCGTGCGGAGAAATGACCGGCAGCTCAACACACTCTTATTAAACATGCATTAGTTGCGTAATCCCTGGTTAAAGGGTGGGGGATGCAGCAACGAAGAGAAGACGGCACCTGGAGTTGTCACTTGATGAGCTCGTTGTCCCTTTATGTCCAAGGGCTATATACAGGCGCCCTACAGTGTTAAATGTATTTCAGTGACCGCTCCTGTAACATTCAGGATGGGTGGCTGCTTGCTGATCACAGAGGAGGAAATTTTAGGGCGCTTGGCAAGGAAAGGGAAATAGGGATTCCGTGCAGAGGAAACAGCTGACCTCAAGAACCTCGGTAGGGCTAACACACCGGGTCCTAGCATACAGGGGCTAAAGATGAGGTCAGAAAAGCAGGCAGAGTTAATGAAGGGTTCTTTTTTGTTGTCTTAACCTAGAGAAACTGGGAAGCAGTTAAATATAAATAAAGGATTAACATGATCTGATTCATCTTCTGGTAAATTTGGTCCGGTTACACACCAGAAGGTGGATTTTTCCCCCCAGCTCTACTGCTATAGAATTGACATATAACATTGTGTAAGTTTAAGGTGTACAATTTTGATGGTTTGGCAATTTTTTTTTCGTTGGGTGTGAAAATAGAAAATACAGATGGAGGAGCAGGATTGTCATGGAGGGAGTCAAAGGAAATGCAGGGAAGGAGAGTATAGTTTGGAACAGGTTGAATTTTGTCTATTGAAAATGGCCAGTCTATGTGTGTATTTATTCCTCCGCCTATTCCCAAAAGCTTTAAGTGATAAAAATGTTCAATAGGTAACACTCAGAGGGCCAAGGCTAACAGTTGAATATAGTAGAAGTGGGTAAGATTGCCTGAGAAAAGCATAGAGAGTGAAAAGAGAAGAGGACCAAAAGGCAGAACACTGTTTAAGAACAGAATAGATAGCCCTGGCTGTTGTGGCTCAGTGGATTGAGTACCCACCTGTGAGCCAAATGACCGCCTGTTCTATTCCCAGTCAGGGCACAAGCCTGGGTTATGGGCCAGGTCCCCAGTAGGAGGCACACAAGAGGCAACCACGCATTGATGTTTCTCCCCCCTCTTTCTCCCTCCCTCTCCTTCTCTCTAAAAATAAATAAATAAAATCTTAAAAAGAAAAAAAAAACCAGAATAGATAGGTGAGTCACCAAATGAGAGTAGTGATGTCCTGAAAGACAAAAAAAGAAAGTTACATGAATGTTTCATGTCCCAGAGGATCTGAACAAGATCTAAAAGGTGTCTATTGGACTCAACAGTTAGAAGATGACTAGTGACTTTACAGTTAGCAGTTTGTAGAAGTGGTAGAGGCAGAAGCCAGATTGCTTTAAACCAAGTGAATGGGAGACGAAGTAAGGAGAGTGAAGTTAGATTATTCTTTCAAAAATTTAGAAAGGGAGCCCTGGTTGGTGTGGCTCAGTGGATTGAGTATCAGCCTGCGAACCAAAGGGCCGCTGGTTCGATTCCCAGTCAGGGCAGATGCCTGGGTTGCAGGCCAGGTCCCCAGTAGGCGGCATGCAAGAGGCAATGACACATTGATGTTTCTTGCCTTCTTTCTCCCTCCTTTCCCCTCTCTCTAAAAATAAATAAATAATATCTTTATAAAATAAAATTGTTTTAGAAAAAGAATTTATAAAGGGAATGAGATATGGCGAAAGTTGGAAGAAGCATGGCCCAGGAAGGGACCTCATTTCTTAGTACAGAGCAAAGTTTGCATGTATGTCTGCTAATGGGAAGGGTTTGGAGATATAAGAGAGGAGGGAGCTGTTGGTAGAGCAAGGCCTGAAGGAGCACAAAGGAATGGAATCCAATGTGACCTTGGAGATGTGAGCCTTGGATTCAAGAAATACCCTCTTTCTCTTGGGGAAATGAAGGGTGTGGATGTAGACACACAGAACTTGATCTCCTTTTGGGGCTCTCCTCTTTCCCAATCCTTTAAATGCTATTTTCCTCGGGGTTCTAACTTCAGCCCTCTTTTAACTCGACACATTCATTCACACCTATGGACACCTTTACTTTGATCACTGTCAAATCTACTTCCAAAGCAATCTGTCTCCACAGTTAGATTGCCTAATAGAAGAACTAAATTAATTCTTTCCTAACTTACTCCTCCTTGCATATTTCTAATCTTGCTGATAGCTCTACTGAGCTTTTTAAGCTGGAAACTGGGGGTGACCTTCAATTTTTCCTTCTTCACCTTCCCATTAGTTCTCTGTCACCAAGCCTGTTAGTTCTGTCTCCTGAGCATGTCTTGAATCCCTTCCCTTGTTTCTGAACCATGTCATCATATAGACCCTAAATTCATGTCACCAAGGATTACTGAAAGTGCCTCCTAACTGATCTCCCAGAGTTCAGCCTTATCCCTCTCAAAACCAACCTCCACACTGCTGCTCAAATGGTTGTTCTAAAAGCAAATATGATCATGTCACTCTCCTGCTTAAAATCATTTGGTGATACCTGCTTACATTCAGGATACAGTCCATACTACTTAGCCTGGCATTCAAGGCCCTCCCTGGTAGGGCTTTTCAATGATTATCTCCTCTTCCCCCACATGTCTTTGTGCTCCAGCTATCCTGACCTTCGTACTGTTCTCCAATCTCACCAGGGTCTTCCTTTGTCTCCTCTTCTCTCTCTCCAGAACCCTCTTGTCTCCACTTTTTAAGTGCCATGTACCCTCCTCTGCACTTTGAGACTTTTCTCAATTCCTCCTGAAGTCTGTATGCCCAGGCTAATTGACACTCTTTCATCAAACTACTTACCAGGCTGAATTAGAATCTTCTTTTACTACTCTGCTGTCAGACTCCTTCAGAACAGGGACTGTCTTCATCTCTGTCTTTACATAGTAGGTCCTCAATAAATGTTTAATTAACTAAGAAGGGAGAGAGACAGAAAGTTGAAGGAGTTTACAAGCCCAGTGGCCTCTCTTTACAAGCCATGCAGGAAGGCAAGGAAGTGGAAGGGGCTGGAAAGTATGCATTTGGAGGAAAGGATTAAAGGTTTAGAATGACTGCTGTGCGAAAAGCTCACCTGGGAGAAGGAAAGAGATGACAAGGTGTTTTAAAGGACGGTTCTGTCATGTCTTTCCTCAGTGCTAAATATTAATGGCACAAATAACATACTGATTAGAAAAGTATTAGTACCTACCAAAGCTTAATCATGAGGTCAAATAAATCGCTGCTACAGGGGACTAGAGCTGGATGGGATCCTAGAGATCATCTTGCCAATTCCTTCATTCTCCACACAGAGAAACAGACCCGGACCCGTCTCTTTCTTTAGTTGTACAAGACTTTATTCCAAAAGCAGACCTAAAGCCCAGTTTGTCACTCCTTTACTGCCTCATGTTACCATTTGCTTTGTTTCAAACTTTGCTATTGTTTCATTGATTATTTACTCTAAATGAGACACATGGGGAAACTAGGAAAATATGTTCCACTAATAATAATAGGTAACTGAGAGTTTATGTATTCCCTTAATTTTTTGTGTTTCTTAGGAAATGTTTTCTAGAGAATACAGCCTGGATTTTTCAGGTAATACCAAGAATTTCAGGCTTTACTCCCTACCATTAATAATAAGCTTTAATCTCCCCAAAAGTTTTTATTTCAAGTGTCATTTTGTGAAAGTGGAAAAGTTAATTAAGAATGTGAATATGGTTATTTAAGTTTTCTTAGGTAACATTCAGGTTCCTTTCACACCTCTAAAGAAAAGTAATGGGATTTCATACAGTTAACTATATTTAAGGTATTCTGGATTATTGTTAACAGCTTATGAATTTTAACCCAAGAATGAGCCCTATAAAAACAGGTAAAAAGAGATCTCAGCAATTATTTGTTTTATAGAAAGAGATCAGTGAATAATAGTGAATACATTTTTTTCTTAAAAAATACTTAAGGTATTCAGAGAATAAGGGCTGAATACTTTTAATTCATTAATATTTTATTTATATTTCAGTGACTTCTTGTCACTGAAAACATATTTAATTAGATAGTGCTTCCCAACCTTGAAGCCATATATAAGATGTGACTGGAAAAATAAGACTGATTATCTAGTACAGCCCATATTTGCGTGCCCATGCACGCACACACATATGTGTATGATGAGGTCTGTCCAGAAGGTATCCGGCCATGTAATGTGAAAAATAGAGACATTTAGAGATATAAGAAACATTGTACATTGGACAATGATGCCTCAGTCCCCTTCAAAGGAGTCACCGTCAGACCTCACACAGTTCTCTCAGCCACCATCAGCTGCCCTATTGTATTTTCCTGAATCTCATTGATGGTGTAAAAGCTATTCCCTTTCAAATGTGATTTTAGTTTTGGGAAAAGCCAGAAGTCACAGGGTGCCAAATCTGGGCTGTAGAGGGGCTGAGTCACCTGGGTGATTTGATGTTTCCCAAAAAAACTCTTCACAAGATGTGATGCATGAGCAGACATGTTGCTGTGATGAAGCTGACAATCACCAGTTGCCTGTAGCTGTGGCTTTCTGAGCCATCTAAAAAGTTTCCACAGGGAATGTTCAAGCTTCATGCAAACTTTGATGCGCATTCATTGCTCTAGTCACTCAGTCATTTTGAATGCAATGGCCACACAGTATACATGCTCTCTCAGAGGGGTCTACCACCCCCACTGACTAGTACAGTGAAGTTGTCATTGTTCACACATGTCCATTCTAGTACACTCTCCTTGGCTGCCAGGTTTCATCGATGCCACACAAACTGTTCTCATTATATTAACAATGGCTGGACTGTTTCTGGACAGGCCTCATATTTGTGTAATTTTAATATTTTCTTTCAGATTCACATGAATCTGAATATCCATATGAGTATTTCATGATAACTTGACTCTTACCATTAATTATAAATAACCACCCATAAGTTCTCATAGTAAATAGTTGTCCCTTAATAAGCTAATCAGAACATAAGTAAATTTAGGAGAATAATGAAAAATACTTCAATATTCTACAAAGTAAATGCTGACAATTTATTTTTAGGAAACAGCGGCAACAGTGCTTAGATCGGTGCTTCTTAGAGCTGAACCAAAGACCACAGTTCAAATGGGAAGGTACGGTATACTCTAATAAAACTCTACTTTTTAACAATCAGCTAACAATTACAGTGATAATGACATGAGGACAAACTATATTAGTTGCACATACTCTTGACTGAACCCTCAGAAAGGAGAACATCTACAGCGGGGAGCCCCCCAAAAAACCAGAATTATCTTCTGGAGGGCAGGCCACTTGTACCACAGGTTTCCCCCACTTGGTGAGTGTTCTAGGAACCCATCAGTATCAGTGCACCAGCTGGCATTGTTGTGAGAGACTCCATTCAGCTTCAGTAAATTTTTTTTGAAGACTCAACACTTTGCCTGTCTCATGATGGGTGATTTATGAGTACACCTGCTTACACTGTGCTGAGTGTTCAGCAGTTTTTAACCAAAAAAAAAGCATGAACCCTGTGCCCCCCCCCCCATTCACTTGATCTCACCCTGAGAGACTTATTTTTGTCATCCCTGATGAAAAAAGGCCTCAAAGGGAAACGTTTTGCCAATGTGGAAGAAGTGAAACAAAAAATGTCAGAAGCACTAAAAGGCATCTAAATTGACAAATTCAAAAACTGTTTTGAGCACTGGAAAAAGGTCTCTATAGGTGTATTGAATCAAATGGATATTACTTTGAAGATGACTGCAGTTTAAACATGTAAGAATAAACACACAATGTTTTTATAAATAAATTCTGATTTTTTTCCTTCTGGCCAAGATGGAGGTGTAGGTAGATATACTTTGCCTCCTTGCAAAACCAAAAGAAGGTCTACAGCAAATTTAAAAACAAAAAGCAGCCAGACTGCCATAAAATCGAACTGTGTGGAAGTCCGACAACCAAGGAGTTAGAGAAGAAACATTCATCTAGACTGGCAGGAGGAGTGGAGACAGAGACAGCAAACCAGGGTGGGAGGGACGTGGTAAGGCGGCAGCTGGAGAACCAGGTGGGCCAGACGGGAGCTGGTGGTCCCATATGTGCATGCGAGTAAACCAGGAGGAACAACAGGGGAGCGAGACAGACTGTGCAACCCAGGGTTCCAGCACAGGAAAAAAGAGCCTCAAAACCTCTGACTATGAAAACTGGTGGGGGTTACAGTGATGGGAGAAACTCCCAGCCTCACAGGAGAGTTCAATAGAGGAGGCCTCAGGCTTCAAGAATGTACACAAACCCACCCACCCAGGAACCAGCACCAAAAGGGCCCAATTTGCTTGTGGGTAGTGGGGGAAGTGTCTGAAAGCCACCAAGAGAGGAATAAATGGCATTATTCCCTCTTGGACCCCTCCCCCACATACAACACAACAAAGCAGCACGTTGGTTGCCCCACCCTGGAAAATACCAAAAACAAAATGCCAAGACAAAAAAAAAATATGGCCCAAAGAAAAGAAGAGATCAAAGTTCCAGAAAAAGAAGTAAGTGACGAACAGAGAAGCAACCCAGCAGATGCAGAGTTCAAAACACTGGTAACCAGGATGCTCACAGAAATGGTTGAGTATGGTTGCAAAATAGAGGAAAAAGTGAAGGCTATGCAAAGTGAAATAAAGAAAAATACACAGGGAACCAACAGTGAAGGGAAGGAAACCAGGACTCAAATCAATGATTTGGAACAGAAGTAAGAAATAAACATTCAACCAGAACAGAACAAAGAAGAATTCAGAAAAATGGGAAAGGCTTAGGAACCTCCAGGACAGCTTTAAATGTTCCAACATTCAAATCATAGGGCTGCCAGAAGGAGAAGAGGAAAAGCAAGAATTTGAAAACTTATTTGAAGAAATAATGAAGGAGAACTTCCCCAATCTGGAAGAGGAAATAGACTTCCAGGAAGTTTAGGAAGCCCAGAGAGTCCCAAAGAAATTGGACCCAAGGAGGAACACTCCAAGGCACATCACAGTTAAGTTATCCAAGACTAAGGATAAGGAGAGAATCTTAAAAGCAGGAAGAGAAAAGGAGAGAGTTACCTACAAAGGAGTTCCCATAAAACTTTCAGCTGATTTCTCAAAAGAAACCTTACAGGCAAGAAGGGGCTGGAAGGAGGTATTCAAAGTCATGAATGGCAAGGACCTACATCCAATACTACTCTCTCCAACAAAGCTATCATTTAGGATGGAAGGGCAGACAAAGCACTTCCCAGGTAAGGTAGAGTTAAAGGAGTTCATCATCACCAAGACCTTATTATATGAAATGTTAAAGGGACTTACCTAAGAAAAAGAAGAAGATCAACACTATGAACAGTAAAATGACAACAAACTCACAACTATCAACAACTGAACCTAAAAATGAAAACAAAAACAAACTAAGCAAACAACTAGAACAGAAACAGAATACCAGAAATGGAGATCACATGGAGGGTTAACAGTGGGGAGGGGAGGAGGGAGGATGGAGAAAAAGGTACAGGGAATAAGTGTAAATGGTGGGTACAAAATAGACAGGGGGAGGTTAAGAATAGTATAGGAAATGGAGAAGCCAAAGAACTTATATTTATGGTGCATGGACATGAGCTAAGGGGGCAGGATGCTGGTGGGAGGGGAGTGCAGGGTAGAAATAAAGGGGAGAAAAAAATGGGACAACTGTAAGGGCATAACCAATAAAATATACTTTAAAAATAAATTCTGGTTTTTGGGGGACCCCCCTTGTATATACCTCGTAAAAGTATAAGATCATGAATGGGAATAATAAACACCAAATTCAAGAAAGTGCTTACCTTGCAAAGTGAAGGGAGAAGAGTGAAAGTGAGGAAGGGTATATATGGGGACATTAATTATATCTGTAACATTTTTACTAAATTGATGGGTCACAAATGTTCCTGTCCTTATTCTTCATTCATTTTTGGTATACCCAAAATATTTTATTAATGAAAAGGAAACTTCCACTTGAAAATATCTTCAATAAGACCACTCAAAAAATATAAAAACAAAAACCAAGTTTATAGATACAGAGAACAGATTAGTGGTTGCTAGATGTATGCGTTGGTGGGGGTGTGTGGAGAAATGGGTAAAGGGGGTCAAAAGATTTTTTAAATATAAAAAACCACATCAAGCAAATGTATAGCCTTATGAAGTTTTACAAGGCAATTCCTCTACCAACTGCAACTGCCACCTAAGCCAAAAAAATAGGACACTACTAACTACCACCAAAAATGCCTCACCATATATCAGGTCCATTCACAGCTTTTTCCCTCTCCCCCAGATCAACCACCATTCCAATTTTCATAGCAGTCACTTAATCTGTTCCTTCATTGTCTCAGCAGCAAAATATATATCATATATATTAGAGCCCAGTACTGCCAATTTTTTATTTGGTGTTAATTAAATATCTTTAATCCACATATTCCCCCTCCATTCCTGTCTTTACCTTACAATTTATTGTTGAAGAACTGTTGAAGAACCTGTAGAGTTTCCCACAATCTGAGTTTGCTGCTTGCATACTGAAAATGCAGTTCATCATGTTCCAAGCAGCTGGATCAAGAGGCTTGATCCCTTTGGCAAGACTATAGGTGTTTTTTGATCAGACAGTACATAATGTCTGTTTATACCTCCTTCTGACATGCTAGCAACCATTGATATTCACTGTCTACATCTTAGAGCCATTAATTTATTGGGGATTGCAAAATGGTGATATATAACTCTGTTTCCACTTATTAGCAGGAATGATTTCAAAAGAAGACATTTTCCTCATCTACAATATGCTTACCTGTATAGCACTGTATATTTTAGTTTGAATCTTTTGAGGACCTCTTTCCTGAACTCCAAACTCATATATCCAGCTGCCCATTCTACATCTCTGTTGGATGCCTGATAGACATCTCAAACTTAGGTCTAAAACCAAGCCTCCTCCTGCAGTCTTCCACACACCAACTTTCCAGTTCCTCGGGTCTAAAACATTTACGATCCTTGACTTTTGTCTCCTTTACAACCAAATCCAATCCATCAGCAAATTCTGTTGCCTTTACCTTCCAAATATATCCAGAATCTGACAACTTCCATCCATAACATAGGAACCACACCACCATCATCTATTGCTTGGGTTACTTGATATGAAGTTAGCTTCATTTTTTAAATTTTGTTTTTTATTTTTAAAGATTGTATTCAAATTTGATTTGATTACATTTTATAATTATGCAAAATTATATCGTTCCAAAGTCAAATCTATAAAACACATTCCTTTAAGAAGTGTGATTTTCATTCCTTTCTTGTCCACACTGTACTCTCTTTACCCCTTATATAGATTATCATTTTGAGTAAGTTTTTAGTTTATCATTTCCTTTTCTTTTTTATATAAGAGACACATACATATATTCGCACTTCCCTTGGGTAGTATATGAGAGTGATTGATAAATGGTTGAATATCGTACACACTTTCTCTACCTTCCATTTGTTCACTAACAGTATATCCTGGTCATCAAATATTCAAGTTTTTTAACATTTAAAGATGGTTTCTGAATGTTACTAATAACATACTAAGCAAAATTTAAAATATCTCCTTTCATATTCATTATCAATTACTTTAAATCACATATATAATTTTCAGAGAAATGTAGAATTAACAACTTTTTTGGCAAAGACTTCTCCCAACTTAGAAATAAAAATATTTTCCAGGTGGGGACTTTGTATATCAATCAATATCATCATTAAAAATATTTGTAGCATATTGTATTCATAATACCTTATGAAGGGATTTATATGGAAAGGACATAATTTTTTGCCTCTAGGTTATCTTTTCTATGTGTTTCTGAGATTCTCATTCTCATGTATATCCAATTTAGCATTTGACCTGGTCTGTTGCCTGTTAACTATTCGGAAAAAGAGTGTTGAAAACAACTAAATTAAAACCTAGGCACCAAGTAACTATTTTTGTTGCCATATCCCTAAAGTTTCTGGATTGTTGGACAATAAATATGTAGGCATTTTCCAAGAGTCTTTTAGCCTCTTAATATGTGATTCTGAGAAGGCACAAAAGGCCTAGGAATGTCAGTGGTCTGGATAAGGCACACTTAGCACACTGTAGGGGAGTTTAATTCCTCCTCCTCAACTCATCCTATTTTCCAGTATATTAGGTATTCATTGGCAGTTTACAACTTTTAAGTTCTAATCTATCACTACAGAAAGCCAAGAAGTGCCAAAATTGGATATGTCTACCTAAAAATATAGGGATAGTAAAAATCAGAAAACATAGCATTTTCTATTTGATCAGAATCTTGATTTGAGCTTGGAATATGATTATATTTGATTTGATTATTAGAGTTTTCTATATCCACATTATATATCTCTATATCTAAGAGATTATGAGTTTCCTCTTTATTATATTTCATTATTTATATAATTTAAATACATATTCAAATTTTATAGTTTTTAACATAATTTAGCTTTTCAAATATATGAAAAATATTCTAATTATTCTGATTATAAAAGTTATCTATATAGCTTTTATACTATTAATGAGAGCTTGAAGACAAAATTTAATTTGCTGCAAAGTACTTAATTTCTTTAATATTATCATGTAAATGAACATATTCTTTTCAAAGCTTCGTCTATCATAGTCTCTTTATTGATGGGATCATTTACCTGTGTGCCTCAGACAATACGTTGGATATTGTAACACCATCTGCATTTCTTAAAAATGTAAGTAATTTCTTATACTACTCTAAGGACCTTTTCAGTTTCTGAAATTATGGGACCTCTATTTTATAGTTTATTAGTGATAATGTCACTAAAAGAAAAAATCATTCATCCATGTATAAAGCATAGCCATTGATGACCTTCAGGGATTTCTTACCCTCGTCCCTCATTTGTCTCCTGTTTCCATGCCTTCCCTGACTTTGAAGCAAGATCTATAAAGACAATCCATTCAGACCTATTAGAACCTCTCTTTATATTTATTTTGTTCTTTAAAAGTAAGAAAGAAATGAAGTTTTACTAATATTTAAAATACTTTCCTTTTACATTTTTTAAAAAATAAATACTTTATTCATTTTTAGAGAAAAGGAAAGGGAGGGAGAAAAAGAGGGAGGGAAACATAGATCATTTGTGGGACCGGGCCTGGAGAACAACACAGGTATATGCCCTGACTGGGAATTGAACCAGTGACGTTTCGGTTCACAGGCCAATGCTCAACACACTGCGCCGTACCAGCCAGGGCTTAAAAATACTTTCACAATAACATATGTATTTAATTTATAAATAATTACATATAACACACTTCTAGAAGAAAATATGAATTAATTATGAGTTGAATGAAAGAACTTTTAAAATCAAGACATAGGATCTTTGGGGAAAGTTTTTCCTGAAAATTAACAGTAAATATAAAATATGGTAAAAAAAGGACCTATGTATATGAGGTCTGTCCGGAAAAAGTCTAGCCATTGTTAACATAACGAGAATGGTTTGCGGGACATCGATATAGCCTGACAACAAAGGAGAGTGGACTGGAATGCACGCACATGAACAATGACAACTTCATTGTACTAGTCAGTGGAGGGGGGGTGCCATTGAGTGAGCATGTGTACCTTGTGGCCATTGCATTCAAAATGACTGAGTGAGTAGAGCAATGAATCTGCATCAAATTTTGCATTAAGCTTGAACATTCCTCCATGGAAACTATTCAGATGATTCAGAAGGCCAGAGCTATGGGCAATGGGTGACAGGCAGCTTCCTCAGAACAATATGCCTGCTCATGCATCATGTCTTGAGAGTTTTTTTGGGAAGCATCAAATCACCCAGGTGACTCAGCCTCTCTACAGACCAGATTTGGCACCCTGCACCTTCTGGCTTTTCCCCCAAACTAAAATCACCTTTGAAATGGAAGAGTTTTCAGACTGTCAGTGAGATTCAGAAAAATATGACAGGGCAGCTGAGGGCGACTGGGAGAACTGTGTGAGGTCCCAAGATGCCTACTCTGAAGGGGACTGAGGCATCATTGTCCTATGCACAATATTTCTTGTGTCTTGTATTTTCTTTGATAAATGTCTCTGTTTTTCACATTACATGGCTGGATACCTTCTAAACAGACCTCATATGTACTTATGTAGATACATGAGATTTTATAAATTTCCTAAAGGGCTATTAACCTTCTCAATAGCTATTGAGATAGTGAACTATTACCTGTTGCTCACTATCACCCAGAGTTTGATCTCTAACCAGAATAAGACTTTGTGTAAGTCAGTTTCAGTAACAGACAAGGGCTAAACCATTATTCTGGTAACTTAATGGTCCAGATAGTATGTTTGTTTCTTATTTTTTAAAGTAAGTAATACTAATATTCAGTTTTACTTATATAATTTGGGCTAAATATTTTAATAAAAAATACTAATGGAAAATCAGTCAGCTATAAAATAATTACTAAATGTTATTCCTCAGTCACATTCATGAATCATACATATATTTTATTTGTGTCGTGTACCAACTTGCTTTAAGCAGCTCAAACAGTAACCATATTCAGAATTGAAAATTATTAGGCCTAATATTGTCATTCCACAGTGAGTGACAGTTATGCCTCTATAATTTTTAGGGTCTTGATGCTAAACACTATTAGCATTTAATTATACTCTAATTTTTTTCTTCTCTCTTCCATTATGACAAAACATCCCAATCTTACTGCCTTTCCACAATCAGATGAAACAAAGTTGCTAACCATATAATTTTTACCACTACCTCTGGGGAATACAACATTTAGCACAAAAAACTGTCAGAATTTTTTCTTAAAACTTTGCAGTGTCCTATAACAACTCTGTAGGGTTTGAAGGATGGTATCGTGACATATAGTTGGGATTGTTCGGTTGTCGCTGAATGGATTTTGAGGGTAGGAGCAGGAGGAGAAAAATAAGTGCTTCTTTAGAAAATATCATAGACTCCCATGTTTCCTTGTTTACCAGAGGTAAACATCTGCTCTTTCCCTCAAGTCCTCAGATATACCAAAGAATTAAGGAAGCATGTGCGATCTCACAATGTGAGGTAGTAACCTGTACTACAACAGTAGAGAAGACTGGACAAGCAGTTTTTATAGCTACCGCATCTTTAAATAGGATGGACACACTGCCACCAAAAATCTTGAAATGCCCTGGTTTCTTTTATTTCAGATTTCTGACAGACTGGGCTTCAAATAAACATTAACTCTGTAATTATCCAGTTGAAATTATCTATATATTTTACATATTTCCATTTTTACTTTCCCAGGTTAGTGATATTTTTCTGAGAAATCCTTTGATGTTACAAGATCATCTTTATCCTTCGAATGCAGTTACTGCAGATTTTCAGCAAGTATTAGGGAAGTATATGGTATGTAACCTCAAACTGTATTCCTAAACACCATTAATATTGCAGCTGTCAAACCAGTTAGAAATTTTGAGTTAAGAGCTGTAAGATGAATGAAAACTGAAAACTTCTATCTCCATATAGTAAGTAATGATATCCATGATCTATTGATAAGTGAATAAAGCAAGATAAAGGAAATATTGTATGCTATTACTTATTTACATATGCAACCTTTTAAAGAAGAGGGAATAAATACAAATATATGTATTTATTTGCTTATAGTATAAAAGACAAGGTGAGCTGAAGGGGTGCAAGGGAAGGATAAGCCAAAAACCTTCCAGCGGTAGCCTACAGGAAGGACAGAAGAATAGGAATAGAAGCTAGACCTCTCTGAATGAAACTTGCTTTAAAAATTTGACTTTGGAATCATAAATATATTTTACATAATTTTAAAATACTATTAAATTAAATATTTAAAAAGTAGTTCCTGATAAAAAAAAGTAAGACAGTCACAAGAGGACAAATATGTGATTCCACTTACATGAGGTACCTAGAGTAGTCAGATTTATACAGACAACAAGTAGAATGATAGCTGCCAGAGTTTGGAAGGAGAGGAAGAAGAGTTATTACTTAATGGGTTCAGAGTTTCAGTTAGGAAAAATGAAAAATTTCTGAAGATAGTTGGTGATGATAGTTGTACAACAATGTAGATACAGTTAATGCCACTGAACTATACAGTACAAAAATCACTGAAATCACAAGTTTTATATTATGTATATTTTACCGTTATAAAAAAGTTTAATTTTAAAAAGTAATACCTAAAACTCAAAGAAAAAATAAAGAGCCCTCCAGTCAAGACGGAGGCATAGGTAGGTGCGCTTTGTCACACTGTGCAACCACAGAAAGAATTACAAGCATATCTCAAAACTAGTAACACAAAGAACCGTCAGAAAATCAAGCTGTATGGCAGTCAGACACCCGAGGATTTAAAGAAGCCACAGTCAGGGGAGGTTCCAGTCAGGGTGGCAGTGTAGGCAGACATGGCTCACCTCTTTGTACAACCACATCAAAATTACAACTAAAATATAGGAAAACCATCACTCAGACCATCAGAAATTGAGTTGAATGGAAGTCTGACAACTACAGAATTAAACCACATCCATTGAGACTGGTAGGAGGGGCACAGACACAGAACAGGCTGGTCCCACATCCACATGTGGTGGATAAAAATTCTTTAGGAATATATTAGGAGCGAGCAGGCCTAGTCCCATGCCAGGCACCCCTGCCCAGGGGTCTAGTCGCAGGAAGGTAAGTGTTGGGTAAGTGGAGGCAGTCCAGCTTCCTCCCCCAGGTGTCTGAGATGGGAAGGGAAGCAGTCTCTCACAACCTTGAATGGGCCTGATAAAGTGTGTTCTCATAGCCTTGAGTCCGGGTCCAATAAACAGTTCCCATAACATAAAGTGGGCTCGCATGTGCAGCTCATGCTATTTTATTTAACTTTTTGGCCTGATGCCAGCTTTGTTTTGTGCCAGTACTTAAGGAGGTAGGAGCTTCTCACCGCATGTGCACAGACAGAGTCACGCAGAGGGGAGAGGTGACATGCAGTGTGACACGCAGCTTGCAGCGTGTGTGGATCACCCACCCCTGAATAAAGACATGTCAGACATCCCAATGGCTCCATGAATATTCTTTCATCCACCTGAATCTTGCAAACCTGTCTGGCCTTGACCGGTCACATAATTCCCCATAACATCTGGCTGCAAAAACCAGCAGGGATAGTTGGTGGAAGAAACTTCTGGAGCCCTAAGCAGTTCCTCTTAAAGAATCCACACACAGACTCTCTATTCAGGCTTACTCCCTGTGAGCTCCAGCACTGGCGTGGCAGCTTGAAGGGCACCAGAGGCAAACTGGGAAAGGCTGAAGTGTCTGGTATTGGGGTAAGCAGAAGCCATTGTCCCCTTTCTGAGCCTTCTCTGCACAGAGCCATGAAGCCGGCAGTCCAGTGCCATACTTGAGACTCCATCAACCTGGCTAACACTGTTCCACCTCCTTGGAGATCCCCCAAGACTCCACCCCACCCACCTTACGGGCCACCCAAGCTGCTTTTCCATATGAATGGTGGGTCTTGATTTATGCTTCACAACTTCCTAAATCCTATCAAAGAAGCAACAGCTGGCCTCAGTGAACTCCAGACTAGGCATTAGCAGCAGCCAGATTAGCTTCACAGCTTGGCTTCGCCTGGGAATCTTCAAGCCCATCACAAGTAGCAGCCATCACAGATTACTTTATAACTCAGGAAGGGTAGCCCCACGCAAAACACAGGTGGGGACTAACCTGCACCACCTAGGAAACCCCAGGGCCAATGCACCCAGTGGACAGCCACAGACCACATTGGAGCACCACCACCCTGTCCCTGCACAGCTGATCCTCCATGGGGGGTGAACATTGGTGTTAAGTGATCACAGCCAATCCTTGTAGCTGACCGGCCTAGGTAAATCCCTCCCATTGATCTGCCCATAGCAGTAAGGCTCAACTGTAAGAGGAGGGTGTACTCAGCTCACAGGAAAGGTGTACCTTGAATACCCAGCATGGGTGATAAGGGAGGCCATGCCACTGGACCATACAGGACACCTACTACATTAGGGCACACTACCAAGATATGGAGTCAAAGTACCTCTACCTAATGCACAGAAACAAACACATGGAGGCTGCCAAAATGAGGAGACAAAGAAACATGGCCCAAATGAAAGAACAGATCAAAACTCCAGAAAAACATCATGGCATCAATATAGAAATGACTGTAGAAAGAACTGTTGACTTTGCAAAATGATTCACCTCCTGGGATGATTTTAAAGAAAAGAGTGTTCAAAATTCAATTACACAGTGGATTGTAGACATGGAAGGTGCACTAGGTGCCTTATATGAAAGGGAAAATTTCAACTTCTGTTTAAGTTTAGTAGTTGTTTTCCTTTTGACTCTCCTCAGGTCATGTTTACTGGTGAAAATATTCCCATTCATCCTCATGTTTGTAGCAATGGTCATATCTGTTTATCAGTTCTAACAGAAGACTGGTCCCCAGTGTTCTCAGCCCAATCAGTTTGTCTCAGCATATATTAGCATGCTTTCCAGTTGCAAAGAAAAGAAATGACCACCAGATATTTCTTTTTATGTTCAAACATGTAACAAGAATCCAAAGAAAACAAAATGGTGGTATCATGATGATACATGTTGATGCCACTATTATCATCCTCCTAGCAGGAGATAGTCCTACTGAGAAAATGAGCACTTTGATCATTCAGTCTTGAACTTTATTTAAGCTTTGACTGGAAGTGACCTATAGGCAATGAAGACTACTTCCTTTTGCTGTGTTTTAACTCGTGTGTGTTCTGGTACATGTTGATTGCTGGTTCAGACCAGGCAGCTGACATGCTTTTTTATTTTTCAGTCATATAGTATTAATGCAGGTGTCAGGAAATGTCAAATATAATTCCTTTAAAAAAATATTTTTTAAGCTTTTGGAAAAGTTCCAGGTCCTCCTGTATTTTGCAATAACAATGACTTCCTTGGCAGTTTCAGGATGTTCATTGCCAGCAATGGATGTCATAACAGGAAAAATTTTCATTAACTCCTGCCACCCAGTGATTAATGCATGATAGGACCTGTGAAATAAGCTTAATGGTTCTAGTGGGATTATAAATAAAGTGAGGGATCCAACATTACTTTGAAAGTCACCCCAATTCATTTCTATTTGAATTCTATGCACCATGATTCTAAAGTTAACAGCATGAATTAACATGCATGTTTAAAGGACTGTAATGAAAGATCATTGCATATTTATCAAATTGTTTATATCTGCTGTCAAATTGTTTTGACATGGTAAGTTTTCAAGTAACATTGGCAGAGAGATACAATATGTTATCCTTAAGGTAAAAATAAATTCATTTGTTGTACATAGTTCCTCAATCACTGAAGTAAAGGTGTGAGTAACGTAGAGTTTGAATGGTTTAATCAAGGCTTTATTTTGGAAGTAAAATGGCAGTGATGATTAAACTGTTGAAATCCATAATTTGGGCTTGTTTGTACATTGATTTTTCCAAGTAGAGTACACTTTATTACTTCATGCTAGCCATCAGCATGAGCCCTACTGCCTAAACAATATTTCATTTATTTATGTTTGGAAAATCCATTAACATTTTCATTTGTAATTTTGTTTCTTTTGTTATGTTTTAAGTCAAATTTAAATGTTACAAGACTTTAATTGAAAAACCTCTGTCACATTTTTTTCTTGTAAATTTTCTTTACTTTTAAGTATCATCTTGTCTTTTAATCCTGTACCCTAAAATAAGAAATACATTTTTGACAGAGGATTAATGTTTAAAAAAATAAACACCTCCAAAAAAAGAGCTAAATGAATTGGAGATATGTAATCTTTCAGATGCAGACTTCAAAACACTGGTTATAAGGATGCTCAAGGAACTTAGTGAGGACCTCAGCAACATAAAAACAATCCAGTCAGAAACAAAGGATTCACTAATTGAAATAAAGAACAACTTACAGGGAATCAACAGTAGAATGGATGAAACCAAAAAGCAAATCAATGATTTAGAATGTAAGAAAGCAAAAAACAACCAATCAGAACATCAAGAAGAAAAAGAATCCAAAAAAGTGAGGGTAATATAAACAGCTTCTGGGACAACCTCAAGAGATGCAACATTTGCATCATAGGGGTGCCAGATGGAGAAGAGGAAGAGCAAGAAATCAGAAATCTATTTGAAAAAATAATGAAAGAAAACTTCTTTAATTTGGTGAAGGAAAAAGACATGCAAGTTCAGGAAGCACAGAGAGTCCCAGTCAAGTTGGACCCAAAGAGGAACACATCAAGACACATCATAATTAAAATGCCAAGGGTTAAAGATAAATAGAGAACCCTAAAAGCAGCAAGAGAAAAGTAGAGAGTTACCTACAAAGGAGTTCCCATAAGACCATCAGCTGATTTCTCAAAAGAAACTTTGCAGGCAAGAAGGGTCTGGAAAGAAGTATTCAAAGTGATGAAAAGCAAGGACCTACAACCAAGCTTACTCTATTCAGCAAATCTGTGTTTGGAATGGAAGGGCAGATAAAATGCTTCCCTAATAAGGTAAAGCTAAAGGAGTTCATCACCATCAAGCCATTATTACATGAAATGTGAAAGGGACTTATTTAAGAAAAAGAAGATCAAACCCATGAGCATTAAGAAGGGCAACGAATTCACAACTATCAACAACTGAATCTAAAACACAAACAAACAAAGCAAACAACAAGAACAGGAACAGAATCATAGAGATGGAGATCATTTGGAGGGTTATCAGCTGGGAGGGGGAAGGGAAAGAATGGGGAGATGGTGCAGGGATTAAGAAGCATAATTGGTAGGTACCAAATGGACTGAGGGAAGTTAAAAATAGTATAGGAAATGGTCCTGGCTGGTGTGACTCAGTGGATTGAGCATGGCCTGTGAGCCAAAAGATCTTCAGTTCAATTCCTTGTCAGGGCCCATGCCTGGGCTGCAGGCCAGGTCCCCAAATGTGGGCAAGCAAGAGGCAACCAATCAATATTTCTCTCCCTCTCTTTCTCCCTCTCTCCTCCTCTCTCTGTAAATAAATAAAAAATTTAAAAAAAAGAATAGTATAGGAAATGGAGAAGCCAAACAACTTAACGTGTGTGACCCATGGACATGATCAAAGGGGAAGATTGCTGGAGGGAAGGGGGGTACTGGGCAGAGGGGGGCAAAGGGGGAAAAATTGGGACAACTGTAATAGCATAATCAATAAAATATAATAAAAAGAGAACCCAACTGTGTATTGACTTGATGATGGCTTAAAAGACAGTGAAAACTTATTTCACATGACTTTAAAACACAATAATTTGATTGTATATTTCTAGTGAGATTATATCCTCATGAAAAGGACTAAAATGTTAAAGTATTTCTTTTCAAGTGTCACATTGTTAGTAATAACATTGGCGTTGCTCTTCTGAAATTGGTTTATATATACAGTTAGAGATAAATATATTACTTTGAGTAGTCCAATTAATGTTGTTAGGAATCAAGATTTTCATCAAGAAGTTACAAATACGAAGTCAAAGTAAAATGTATAATCCTAAATTTAAATTGAAAGCTAAATGCTGAAAACTATGTAATTGAGGGCCTGGGGCCAGCTTGCTGGCTGTGATGCAGCTTGCACCTTTTGTTTGCTGTGAGGCCGCTTCTTCAGAGGCCTCAGGGGGGCTGTGGCTGGAGGCAGACGAGTCCGTCATGCTGGTGGCGATGTGCACATCCAGCCCCAGTACACAGTTTCCCCAGATCACCAGAGCCCAGGTGATCGAGGCCAAGTTCTCTAGTGCAATCATATGATTCTGGACTCTCTCATGCTTTTGACCTGACTCAGATGCTGTGCTGGGTCACCTTCTATAGCCAGGGCCTTCTGATGATGAAGACTGAAAGTATAGACTCTACTCTTTACAAATAGGAGCCTAGTGAGAAGTTCAAGAAATTATGGACTTCATATTGTACATTAAAGATGTAAATTAAAGTGTTTTGGTCAGGAAAAAAAAAGAAAAACATGTAATGAAAATATATGACATGATATATTTTCTCTTGAAAGTATTTTATAGCCTATTCACTGAAAAACCATAGAAACAAGGACCAGTCCAATAGCAATGTGCCCCTCAGTGCCCAGATTATAGTCTCTAAATACCATTTTACACTAAAAGGAACCAGTCCTAATTCCAGATATGGGGCAGAAAATGTAAGCCAGAAACATTTTGTCACACCAGAAACAAGAAAGCTATCAAAGTCCACTTTGCTCATGTCAAAAGACTAAGAGCCAACTTTAAGAGGCTGCCACTGACCAGTGATGGAATACTTTGAACATCAAAAGAGTAATAATTTCAGTGGACTGCAACACATCAAAAATGTTAAATTCCATGAGTTCCTAGATACCGCCAAAGTGGGGCCATGGGGGCAGGAATCCCTCCTCAGTCAACTTTGGAAGATCAAGCATTTATTCTGACCTTTAAAAAAAAAAATCTGAACTGTACCTCAAAGTATCGAAATAGCTGCTGAGGAAAAGATATTTTTCTTCTTTATGGAAGGACTTCAGCTAATAAATGAAGAGGAGGTGATAAAATATCACTATTCTGCAATCTCTAATGAAATAATGGGTCTAGGCAATCATCATCAATGATAAAAATGAGGTGAAAAGCTGATGTGGAACTGTTATGGGTCAAAAACCTAAATCTATTGCTTAATCCTAAGGTCACAATAAGGGAGACAGTCAGCAGTTATATGTTTCCTGAGGTCACACAATGAGGAGTATACAGCACACATCTGAAGTAAGCTTGTCCAAATCATCAAACCTAATTATGACAGCGTCTTTACATGTAACTAACTACCCAGTTTACAGGAAATAGAGAGATCGATGACCACGTTAAATGATATAACAGCAATGAAATCAGCAAAATCCAGAATATGAGAACCTCTACAAGACAAAGGACCCAATTTATTCAACAAATAAATTGCAAGGGGGAGAAAAGTTAAGGCAAATCCATAGATTAAAAAAGACTTAAGATGCATATCAATATGTAGACACAAAACACCATATGTAGGCTTTGGACCCTGGCTCAACCAAACAACCATAAATAAAGCCATGATTTGTTTTTCATAAATTCGATGATATTAACAAATTCTTTTTAGATGTGATAATAATGTGGTTTTGTTTTTAAGAAAAATGAGACTACCCTGGCCAAGTGGCTCAGTTGGTTGAAGCATCCTCCCTTACACCAAAAGGTGTAAAATATATATGTTTTTTCTCTTATAGCTATGTCAGGGATGCAGCTTTTTGCTGGTTGCTGGCTGGAGGACACCCTCAGGTCCTATAGACTGATAGCATTTCCTTGCCACCCAAGGTGGGTGACCTCAACACAGCTGCTTGCTTTCTCAAGGCCAACAAAGGAGTCTCTCTCACTCCAACCTGCTAAATATTTTATAGTGTAACATAATCACAGGAATGACATTCCATCACCTTTAAGGGGAGGGGATTTTGTAAGGATGTGACTCGTTGGGGATCACCATAGGGTGTGTCCACCACAGTGTCTGGCAAAATAACTAAGGACAGATCCTTTTTTATATTAAATGCATACATTTTCTTATGAAAATTATGCATATTCAAGACAGCCAAAATATGTTAACATAGCTCCCTCAAAACTAGTTACTATGTGAAAATATGTACATTTTAAGCAGTTAGCACATCTGACATCAAAGAATGTTCTGTTTAACATTTACAGGCGAACCTGGTAAGCTTTAAATCTGTAGAAAATTTCGTAAAAGTTGTTGAATTTCTTGTACTTTAATTAACAAAATGCACACAGTACCAAAAAAAGCAGTTTTGAGAGATTTAAAATGTATACATATATAAATGTACCAAGTGCTATTGAATGGACTATGAGTACATTATCTTAACAAAATTTAGAGGATTCTCTTAGATTAAAAAAGAGTAGCATTTTGAAAAGGAGCAAAAAGGAACAAAAAGAAAAAGATTAACATTTTATCTTAACTTGATTACATGTGTAAAGACATTTCCAAAAAAGGTCACGTTCACAGGTATCTGGTATTAGGACTTGCTTGAACATATCTTTTGGGGGGACAGCACAGTTTATCTTACAAGCCCTTCTTTTCTACATCCACTTCATGAACTCCTCACAGAACATCATTTTTAAGCTGCATGGTCCAGTGACTAAGATCAGAGTTCTGATTAAAGTGAATTTGATCACTTGCCAAAGAGCAGGGGGTTTTAATACCATTTTTTGTTGTAAAAGTAATGCTCATTAATAAAGTAAGATAATACCGAAGTATATAAGGTCAAATATGAGTATCTCCTATAATCTCAGTCAAACCCCACTATGGTGTGAGCATTCTTAACAGGCAGTTTGGTTTGTAACCTTCCATAATTATTTAAATATAGATAGATAGATAGATAGATAGATAGATAGATAGATAGATAGATAGGTAGATAGAGAGATAGAGAGATAGATAGAGTTATAGATATAACAATCTCTGGAGCTTAAGTCTGAATCCTTGTTTCGCCTCTAGCTGTGTAACACTGAGCAACTTATTAACCACTCTCAGTCTCAGTTTTCATATTTAGAAAACAAATGATTAGAGTGTTGCTTTATATGGTGGTTTGGGAATTAAATGAGCTAATATGTATAAAGTGCTTAAAACATGCCTGACACGTACTAAATGTTCAATGAGTTATTATTTAATACTGTTTTACAGCTGCAGCTTCCTTTTTTAATATGACACTGTAGCTTAGAGAACATTTTTGTTAATACAGATAGAGTAGAATACAAAAATAGGAACAAAGAACCAAAACAATAAATAGAAAACAGTAACAAAAAACAAACAACTATATCAATAATCACTTTAAAAGTTAACAGTCTAAATTTACCAATTAAAGTGCAGAGATTGTCAGATTGGATTAAAAAAACTCAAGAAAATGAGAAGACAAGCCACATACTGGGAGAAAATATTTGCAAAAGAAAAATCTGATAAAGAACTGTCTTCCACAATATAGAAAGAACTTTTAAAACTCAACAAATGAAAATAAACAACCTGATTTAAAAATGGGTCAAAGACCTCAACAGATACCTCACCCAAGAAGATACACAGATGGTAAAGAAACATATGAAAAAATGCTCAACATCATATGTCATTAGGGAATTGCAAATTAAAGCAACAATGACATACCATTACACACCTGTTAGAATGCCTAAAATTCAAAGTACACCAAAGGCTGACAGGGATGTGGAGCAATACGAACACTTACTGCTGGTGGGAATGCAAAATAGTACAGCCACTTTGGGGAACAATTCAGCAGCTCTTTACAAAACTAAACATACTGTCCCCATACAATCCAGTGATCACATTCTTTGGCATTTACCCAAAGGAATTGAAAAATTTTGTCCATACAAAAACCTGCATATGGATGTTACAGCAGCTTTATTCATAATTGCCAAAACATGGAAGCAACCAGGATACCTTTTCACAGGTGAACTGATAAACTTTGGTGCATACAAACAATGGACTATTATTCAGCACTAAAAAGAACTGAGCTATCAAGCCATGGAAAGACATGGAGGAACCTTAAGTGCGTAATACTAAGTGAAAGAAGACAATCTGAAAAGGCTATATTCTATGTGATTCCAACCATATGACATTCTGGAAAAGGTAAAATTACGGAGACAGTAAAAAGACCAATTGTAGCCAAGGCTCAGGGAGAAGAAAGGCATAAATAAGTAGAGCACAGGATTTTAGTGACAGTGAAACTGTTCTGCATGATACTGTAATGGTGAGTACATGTCATTATACCTTTGTCCAAACCTGTTAAATGTACACTACCAATGGTGAGCCCTAATATAAACT
Source organism: Mormoops blainvillei (assembly GCA_004026545.1). Taxonomy (NCBI): domain Eukaryota; kingdom Metazoa; phylum Chordata; class Mammalia; order Chiroptera; family Mormoopidae; genus Mormoops; species Mormoops blainvillei. The sequence continues at coordinate 68,747 of PVJD01001772.1, forward strand.
ATGGCCTTTGGGTGATAATGATAGGTCAATGTAAGGTCATCCATTGTAACATATGTGCCCCTCTAGTATGGAATGTTACTAGGGAGGCTACGGTGTGCCGGGGGTAATAGGCATGTGGGAGCTCTGTATTTTCCACTCAATTTCACTGTGAGCCTAACACTGTTCTTTGTGGGGGAAAAAATCCTAAAGAAATAAATGAACCAACAACTTAAGTTTTAAAAAAAAAATCCCACTATTGATTCAATACATCAATATATTCCTCTCCTACCCACCCCCCCTTTTTTTGCAAGATTAAGCTGAGACAGTTTGAAGCTTAGTTGATTCCTTAGGCTGAAATGCAAATGAGATAGATATGCCTTTTTTCACCTGATAGTTTGGTTATTTTTAGTTAAATTTATTGGGACGACATTGGTTAATAAGATTATATAGGTTTTGAGTGTACAATTCTATGATACTTCATCTGTATATTGCATAGTGTATCCAACACACAAAGTCACCATGTTTGACTCCTTCTACCCTGTACTGTTCCCGCAATCCCCTTCCCTCTGGTAACCACAATACTGAGATATGCCTTTGACATTTACATTCTATATTGTACAACATGTTATATTATAATAGATTTTGTTTATAGAAAATAGAATTTGTATTGTATTTCACTTCTATATAGATGAAATACAATAAAAATCAAGATGACAGCTCGATATCCACACTGAGGAGTCAAGTAACTGATGTAAAAACTGTTATGACCCAAAATATTGATAAAATATTGGAAAGTGAGGAAAAATTGAATATCTTCACTGACAGAACAGATGATCTCCAAACTGTAAGTGATGCATACCTGTCTTGATCTCCAAACATTAATCTATTCTAAACCATAAGATTAATGCCCTTGAGGCAAATTACCTAAAGCATGGATTCTGTGAGATAATCCTACTGACACATTATAGCTTTATCAAGAAATTATCGGAGCCCTAACCCATATAGCTCAGTTGGTTGGGTGTCAATCCGCAAAGCAAAAGGTCACCAGTTCAATTCCCGGTCAGGACACATGCCTAGGTTGCAGGTTCAGTCCCTGGCTGGGGCATGTGCGAGAGGCAACCAGTTGATGTTTCTCTCCCTCTCTTTCTCCCTCCCTTCCCCTCTATTTAAAAACAAATAAATGAAATCTTTTAAAAAAGAAATTATTGGAATACAACTAAAATATTAAAAGAATAATTATAAAGCAATCCAAATATTTTTAATTAATCAAACTTTAAAAATAATTATTGTATTTATTACAATGGGGGGACATTGATTAATAAAATTACATAGGTTTCAGGAGTACAATTCTATAACACATCATCTGTATATTGTATTGCGTGTTCACCACCCCAAGTCAAGACTTCTTCCATCACCATTTATTTCCCCTTTATCCTCTCCTACCTCCTTACACCCTCCTTTCTCTATGGTAATCACCATACTGTTGTTTGTGCCTATGAGGTTTTTTGTTTTTGTTTTGCTGTGGTTTTTTTTCCTTAATCCATTAAATTTTTCGCCCAACACCGCCTCCACCTCCTCTCCTCTAACAGTTGTCAGTCTGTTCTCTGTATCTATGAGTCTATTTCTATTTTGTTTGTTAGTTTATTTTGTTCATTAGATTCCACATATAAGTAAAATGATATGGTATTTGTCTTTCTATGACTGGCTTATTTCACTTAGAATAATAAACTCCATGTCCATCCATGTTGTTGCAAAGGATAAGATTTCCTTCTTTTTTATGGCCAAGTGGTATTTCATTGTGGAAATGCTCCACAGCTTTTTTTAATCCACTCATCTACTGATGGACACTTGGGCTGGTTCCAAATCTTGGCTATTGTAAATAATGTTAAAAAATCCAAATTTTTAAAAACATTAAAGTAGATGTTAATTATTTGCACGATGGAAGGATTTCTTGCAATAGGAAACACACAGGGCCCTAACCAGTTGGCTTAGTTGGTTGGAGTTGGTTGGAGCATTGACCTGTGCACCAAAGGGTTGTATGTTCGATTCCCAGTCAGAGCACATGCCTAGGTTGCAGGTTGGATCCCCAGTCAGGGTGGGTGTGGGAGGCAGCACATCAACATTTCTTTCTCACATTGATGTCTCTCTCTCTTTGCCTTCCTCTGTCTCTAAAATCAATAAACATATCCTCAGGTGAGAATTAAAAAAAAGAAATAAAGAAACACGTAGTTTAGTCAACAAGTGAATTGCAAGGGGAAAAAAAGACAGGGAAAACTTACCAAAAATTTGACTTAGAAGGTATAACTCTTACAATGTGTGGTCCTTCTTTGGATTTTGATCCAAACAAACTATACAAAATAAAATTTACAACTTCATGAGACAAGTAGATATTTGAACTCTGGTTGAATATTAGATGACATTAAGAAATACTAACTTTTGGGTGTGATAATGGTATCACGGTTATGATTTTAAGAGTCATTACTTATTAGAGATACATACTAAAGTATTTATGAATAAAATTATATAATGTCTGAGATTTGCTTCAGAATAGTCCAGGAGTGTGGGAGAAAGGACTGGGCATGAATGAAACAAAACTGGCCATAAACTGATAATTGTTATAACTGGATGTTGAGTGTATTGGGATTCATTATATCATTATGTCGCCTTTTGTATGTGTTCAAAATTCTCTATTAGAGTATAGTTTTAAAGTAGTCATTAAGGGCTGAATAGTTCTTAGAGTATTTTAAATTTTATTTTTACAGATCTTTTCTGGGAACAGAGCCATAATGTAAAGCAAAGTGTGCACATACTTTTTACCCATCAAGTTGTATTGATTCTACCCCCTAAATCATATTTGTTCTTAGCCTCACTTTTCACTTTTAAAACAACTTATTAAGGGACTAAGAACTAAAAATTGGCAGTTACAAAATAATCATGGGGATGTAAACTATTGCACAGGGAATGTAGTCAATAATACTGTAATAAGTATGTATGATGTCAGGTAAGTACTAGACTTATCGGGGTGATCACTTCACAAGGTATATAAATGTATAACTGCTATGCTGTACACCTTAAACTAATATAATATTGAACATCAACTGTAATTGAAAAATTAAAATAATAAAAAACAATATATTAACGTATTATTTACATATAACAATATTCATCTACTTTAAGTGTGGAATTTGATGAATTGTGATAATTGTATACAATTGTGTAACCACAATCAAGTTATAAAATAGCCGTTTATCTTAAAATCTGCTTCATGCCCTTTGCAGTTGACTGTTCCCCTACCCTTGACCCCAGCCAACCACTGATTTGCTTTCTGTCACTATAGTGTTGCCTTTCTAGAACTTCATATGAATAGAATCATGTAATACATAGTCTTCTGTGTTTTGACTTCTTTCATTTAGTCTAGTGTTTTTAATATTAATTCATGTCGTTGTGTGTGTTGATACTTTATTCCTTTTCATTGCTGAATAGTATTCCATGGATGGCTAAATCTCCCTTTCTCTCTTTTCTTTTTAAGTTTAGAGAGAGGAAAGGAGAGAAAGACAGAAACATCGATTTGTTGTTCCACTTATTTACGCAGTTACTGGTTGATTCTTGTATGTGCCCTGACCATGGGTCGAACCCAAAACCTTGGTATATCGGGACAACGCTCTCACCAACTGAGCAAACCCAGCTACGGTTGCTCTTTTAAGTTCACCTTCTACCCATCACAATACCACTCACTATGTAACTCCAAGGTCTGTTATCTCCTGTCTGACTATGGTTATCCCCAAATTTCATTGTTCTTCCTATTGTCAGTTCTACTTCACTGTAGCCATCCTCTACACGAACACTAGAGTATTTTTTCAATACAAGTATCAGCATTATCTCTCGTCTTCCAAAACCCTTCCTGTGGTGCACATTTGTCCTTACAGGAGAGAGAGGCCCACCTCCCTAACATAAAGATCTTCTGATCGCATTGCCAGTCATATCACCCAGAGGTCACAATCTTGCTGTTTATAAATCTCAAAAAATACCAAACTATTTGTAGTTCCCCAAAATACATGTTACAATATTTTACACCTTTACACATACTATTCCCTCTCTTTTTCTTTGCCCTGGAAAATTTCTACTCATCCATCAAAACCCAAATCAAGGATCATCTCCTCATTCATGCCCCAGGCTGTGTTTATCACTTTCTCATTCTGCCATCCCCGCAAAAGGGATGCACCTTCTGCAGGGATGGCAGAATGAGAAGATCCACTGCTCGCCAGGTTCTGTATTAAGCACTGAGAATATAATGATAAATATTATAGCCACAGCTCCAGCAAACAAGCACTCAATATTAATGAAATTAAATACCATTTATTTGAACAAAGCACTCCCCTACATTATTTTTATAGCAGGAAAGGGATAAGTTCACATCATTTTACATAATCTACAAAGAAGAATAAATAAAGTAAACCATTATCTAGAATTGCAGTTGTAGTGCATCAGAGTTACAATGCGAGAGTTCAGATAATACTGTCCAAGCCATTTAGATTCATTCAATATTCACTAATAAATATTCTTTGGGGCCTATTATGTACAAGATATTATGCTGGTCATTTTCAGGAATAAAAGAATAAAATAAAATACTTGCCACAGTTTAATGTACTGCAGGAGACAGATTTGTATAAACCTAGCTGCCATATGAAGTGTGTGTTAAGTGTCATAACAGATAAATATAACAGCCAAACAGTGGAGAACTGATGGTATCTACCTTCTTACAAAGCATTTTGAAATTGCAGTCATAAAATTCCATAATCAATATTACCTCATTCTGTTATATTAGAAAGCATGTATGATATTTAAACACTGTGTCTCAGAGACCATAGTTAGGAATCCTGAGAAAATTAAACTATTTCATTATGAAATATTTATTCAAAGATGTGAAAAAGTTTCAAGAATAATACATCTAATATACTTATAATCATCATCCTACCTTATGTTGTCTTAATATTTTGCCACATTTTATTTGGACTCTGTTTATTAAAGAAATAAAAGTATAAATATAATTAAAGTCCCCTGTGCACTTTTCCCAAGCCCATTTCCCATTCACTAGAGGAACCACTAGCATGACTTTGGTATAAATCATCTGTATACATGATTTTATTCCTCTGCTATGAATGTGTCTACATTATTGGTTTGCATTTTTAACTTTATGACATTATAATTAATGTACATATCCTTCTGCAAGCTGAGTTTTTAGTTCAACATCGTGTTCTTGAAATGTATTCATTTTGATACACTTGGCTCTAATTTATCAATTTAACTTCTGACAGCATATCATTACTATTTTTTTAAATATATTTATTCCTTCTCCTTCAACATGAATGTAGATTACAACTTTTCTTTATTATGTACTGTACTGCACTGCATTGAACACCCTTGTAAATGTCTGTTTGTTAGTAAACTTTTGCAAAAATATTTCTAAGACAGTGGTCTATAGAAATTTTTGATCATGCATTCTTATTCATAAAAGGAAGTCCAGGAAGCTCAGAGAGCCCCAAAGAGGTTGGACCCAAGGAAGCATGCACCAAGGCACATTACAGTTAAATTACCCAAGATTAAAGATAAGGAGAGATTCTTAAAAGCAACAAGAGAAAAGGAGAGTGTTACTACAAAAGAGTCCCCATAAGACTATGAGCTGATTTTTCAAAAGAAACTTTACAGGCAAGAAGGGGCTGGAAAAAAGTATTCGAAGTCATGAAAGGCAAGGGCCTACATCCAAGATGACTCTATCCAGCAAAGCTATCATTTAGAATGGAAGGGCAGATAAAGTGCTTCCCAGATAAGGTAAAGTTCAAGGAGTTCATCATCACCAAACCATTATTATATAAAATGTAAAAGGGATTAATCTAAGAAAAAGAAGGAGATCAAAACTATGAGCAGTAAAATGACAACAAACTCCCAACTGTCAACAACTGAACCTAAAAACAAAAACAAACTTAGCTAATAACTAGAACAGGAACATAATCATAGAAATGGAGATCACATGGTTATCAGTGGGGAGGGGGAAGGGGAGAATGGGGGAAAAGGTACAGAGAATAAGAAGCATAATTGGTAGGTACAAAATAGACAGGGAGAGGTTAAGAATAGTATAGGAAAGGGAGAAGCCAAAGAACTTCCAGGTACAACCCATGGACATGAACTAAGGAAGGGAATGTTGGTAGGGGGGGTATAAGGTGGAGGGGAATAAAGGGGAGAAAAAAATGGGACAACTGTAATAGTATAATCAATAAAATATATTTTAAAAATTAAAAAAGATAAATTTGTGATCATGCATCCTTATTCATAAAATATTTTTGATAATGCATTAAACATAATAAATAATATTTATATATAAATATAAATATATAAATTATATATATTCTTCTACATGTTATATCTTATTAAACATACACAAAAATAGAAATTAAAAGAATGAGATAAAGATGAAATAAAATATTAAATAATTTGTTTTCTTAAGTAAATTAAAACTGTGATTAAGAAATATTAATAATATAGTTTAATGATAGCAATGTGATTAAAAGTCAAATCTGATTACAAACCACTATTTTTTAATCTCTAAATACGACAGATAGAATACTCAAACTGGAAGCATAGATAGATCCTCTTTGCCATTTTCTTGTTGTTTGTGTTTGCCTTATTTGTATAATTTTTAAGCCAAATGTCTACTGTTTAGTTTAGTGAAAGCTAAATAATATTACCTGTAAGGTCACTTACCCAGATGCATGCAAATTGCAGGAATTGCAATACACTAGAAGGAAATGAATAAAGGAGTATGTAGTAGTCAATTCGTTATCTCTCTACCTCCAAACACCAATATACCATCTTACGTACACACCTAGAGAAGGTGTCATTGCCTATCCACATTAAACATGAATACATTTTTATTTCCTTCTTATTTTTTAGATTAAAATAAACAAATAGAGGTACTAGTATTATTTTCCTGCTCTCCAATAGGTCATCTCATGCAACCCTGTGGAGGTACTTGATTTCATTTAGGAACCCACACTATACACATAGAAATGGAATTGCTGAATCTTAAAATATATGCATCTTCAACTAACCAAATATTTCACAATTACTCTCCCAAGTGTTGTGCCAGTTTCCACTTTCATCAATAGTATATTGGAGTTCCTGTTGCTCCACATTCTTTTCAGTACTTGCGATTATGAGATTATAATTTTTAACAATCGGGTGGAGGAAAGAAAATTTTCTTAATTTGCATTTCCCTAACTTTGAATAACAGTGAGCAATTTTTATGTTTATTAATTATTAGTTTCTTCTATAAATTACCTGTCAATATCCTTTGCCCATTTTGCTAATGCTATCTTTCCTTTTTAAATAATTTGTAGTATATATATGAAATACTACTGTATAACTACTGGATAAAGAATGAGTACACAATTCTTCATTCTAATACTTAGTTGTATAAAGTGTAATATGTTCTCCCTGTATGTAGCTTGACTTTTTACTTTGTGTGTTATCTTTTTTAATTTTTAGACAGAGGGGAAGGGAGGGAGAAAGAGAGGGAGAGAAACACCAGTGAGTGGTTGCTTCTCATGCTCCCCTTACCTGGGACCTGGCCCGCAACCCAGGCATGTGCCCTGACTAGGGAATTGAACCGGAGACCCTTTGGTTCACAGGTCAATGGCTCAATCCACTGAGCTACACCAGCGGGGGCATGATATCTCACTTTTGATTTGTATTTCCTTTATGACTAATGATGTTGAGCATTTTATCATGTGCTTATTGGTCATTTGTATATCTTCTTTGGAGAAAGTATATTCAAGTGGTTGGCCCATTTTTTAGTAGGGTTGTGTGGGTTATTGAGGAAGGGCACAATCTTAACAAGCATTTGCCATTAAAAAACCTGTTCTATCTTATTTCATACCTTTTGGGCAAAAAGACTATCACTTATTCAATCTTCAATCTTCAGTTCTGCATCCTCTCTATTCCTTTGCATTTCTTATTACAAATCAACCAATTGTCCTCAACAAACTCAATAAAACTGAAATCATATTAAGCATCTTCTCAGATCACAGTGGCTTTAAACTAGAAACCAACCTCAGGAAAACACCCCAAAACATTCAAATTCATGGAGACTGAAGAACATGCTATTAAATAATGAATGGATTAACAGTGAGATCAAGGAAGAAAGCAAAAAGTTTCTGGAAACAAATGAAAATGAACACACAACAGCACATACCTATGGGACACAGTGAAGGCAGTCCTGAGAGGGAAGTTCATAGCTATACAGACCTACCTGAAAAAGACAGAAACATTTCAAACATACAACCTGCCCCTACATCTACAAGAACTGGAGGAACAACAAAGGCCAGAGCAAGCAGAAGAAAGGAAATAATCAAGATCAAAGCAGAATTGAATGACATAGAGACTAAAAGAACAACTCAAAGGATCAATAAATCCAGGAACTGGTTCTTTGAAAAGATAAACAAAGAGAAAAGCCTTTAACCAGACTCATCGAGAAAAACAAAGAGGACCCAAATAAACAAAATCAAAAATGAAAGAAAAGAAATTACAACTGATACCACAGAAATACAAAGGATCATAAGAAATTACTGTGAACAAGCCCTGGCCGGTGTAGCTCAGCAGACTGAGCGTCAGCCTGTGAACCAAAGTGTCGCCGATTTGATTCCCCAGTCAGGGCACAAGCCTGGGTTGCAGGCCAGGGCCCCAGTAGGGGGTATATGAGAGGCAACCACATATTGATGTTTCTCTCCCTCCCTTCCCCTCTGTCTAAAGATAAAATAAATAAAATCCTTAAAAAAATAATTTAATTAAATTAAACTTTAAAAACAGAAAAAGAAACTACTATGAACAGCTATATACCAAGAAATTTGACAACCTCAGCAAAATGGACAAATTTCTAGAAACATAATCTTCCAAAACTGAATGAAGAAGAAGCAGAAAGTCTGAATAGACCAATAACAACTAGTGAAACTGAAGTAGTATTCAAAAAACTCCTGGTACACAAAAGCCCCGGACCAGACAGCTTCACAGGCAAATTTTACCAAACATTTAGGGGAGAGCTAACTCCTATCCTTCTCAAACTATTCCAAAATTTTCAAGAAGAGGGGAGACTCCCAAACTCTTTTCATGAGGCCAGTATTATCCTAATTCCAAAACCAGGTAAAGACACAACAAAGAGAAAAAACTATAGGCCAATGTTGCTAATAAACATAGATGCTAAAATCCTCAATGAAATATTGGCAAACCAGATCCAGCAACACATGAAAGGGATCAACCACCATGATCAAGTGGGATTCATTCCAGGGATGTAATGATGGTATAATATTTGCAAATCAATAAATGTAACACACCACATAAACAAAATGTAAGACGAAAACACATGATCATCTCAATAGACACTGAAAAAGTATTTGAAAAATACATCACCCATTTATGATAAAAAACTCTCAGGAAAGTGGGAATAGAGGGAGCATACCTCAGCATAATAAAGACCATGTATAAGAAACGTACACCAAACATCATACTCAATGAGTGGAAAAAAAAATTTTCCACCTAAGATTAGGAACAAGACAAGGATGTCTGCTTTCATCATTTTTATTCAACGCAGTATTGGAAGTGTTAGCCACAGTGATCAGACAAGAAAAAGAAAAGGCATGCAAATTGGAAAGGGGGAAGTAAAACTCATTATTTGCAGATGGCATGATTGTGTACATAGAATACCCTGTGGGCTCCACCAAAAACCTACTCCACCTAATAAGTGAATTTGGCGAAATAGTGGGATACAAAGTCAATATTCACAAATCAAAGGCATTTTTGTACACCAACAATGAAATATCAGAAAGAGAAACTAGGAAAAAAATCCCATTTACTACAGCAACAAGAAAAATAAAGTATCTAGGAATAAATTTAGCTAAGGAGGTAAAAGATCTGTGCTCAGAAAACTATACAATGCTGAAGAAAGAAATTAAGGAAGACACAAACAAATGGAAGCATATACTGTGTTCGTGGATTGCAAGAATCAACATCATTAAAATGTCCAAACTACCTAAAGTAATCTATAGATCCCACACAATCATATTAAAATACCAATGACATATTTCACATATTTAGAACAAATATTTTAAAAAATTATATAGAACCAAAAACAACCCTAAATAGCCTCAGCAATCTTGAGAAAGGAGAGCAAAGCAGGAGGGGTCACAATTCCTGACATCAGACTATACTACAAGTCCACTGTTATTAAAAAAGTCTGGTACTGGCATAAGAACAGACACATAGATCAATGGAACAAAATAGAGAGCCTAGAAATAAACCCATGTCTCTATGGTCAATTAATATTAGTCAAAGGGGGCAGAAGCATAAAATGGAGTAAAAATAACCTCTTCAACAAATGGTGCTGGGATGTCTGGAATGGTATAGGGAAAAAAAAATGAAACTAGATCACCAACTTACCCCATACACCAGAATAAACTCAAAATGGATAAAAGACTTAAACATAACCCATGACACCATAAAACTCCTAGAGGAAAACATAGGCAGGAAGATTTCAGATATTCCACACAGTAACATTTTCACCGATATGTCTTCTAAGGGAAATAAAGGAAAGAATAAACAAATGGGACTACATTAAATTAAAAAGCTTCTGCAGGACTAAAGAAAAGATCAGCAAAATGAAAAGGGAACCAGACATATGAGAAAAAATATTTGCCAACGATACTTCAGACAGGGGTTTGATCTCTAAAATACCTAAAGAACTCATAGGACTCAATGCCAGGAAGACAAGCAATTCAATTAAAAAGTGAGCCAAGGACCTGAACAGGCACTTCTTTAAGGAGGACATACAGAGGGCCTAGAGACATATGAAAGGATGCATAGCATCACTAGCCATCAGGAGGTACAAATTAAAACCACAATGAGAAACCACCTCGTATTGGTCAAAAAGGCCATCATTGATGAGTCAACAAACAAGTGCTAGTGAGGAGGCGGTGCAAAGGGAACCCTAGTGCACTGTTGGTGGGAATGCAGGCTGGTGCAGCCACTGTGGAAAACAGTATGGAATTTCCTCAAAAAACTGAAAATGGAACTGCCCTTTTACCTGGCAATTCCACTGCTGGGATTATACCCTAACAATCCTGAATCGCCAATTCAAAAGAAGCTATGCACCCCTGTGTTTGTAGCATCACTATTTACAATAACCAAGTGCTGGAAACAGCCTAAGTGCCCATTAGCAAATGACTCAATCAAAAAACTGTAATACATTTACACAATGGAATACTATGCAGCAGAAAGGAAAAAGGAACTCCTATCTTCCATGACAGCAAGGGTGGAACTGGAGAATATTGTGCTAAGTGAAATGAGGCAGGCGGCAAAAGGCAAATACCATACGGTCTTACCTATGCCAAGAGACTAATGAACAAAACAAAAAAAGGAGCAAAATAGGACCAGAGTCATGGAAACAAGGAACAATCTGACAAGGACCAGAGGGGAGGGCGGTGAGGGATGAGGGAGGAAAGAAGGGGAAGGGCCTAGTTAAAGAACAAGTATAAATGACCCATGAACAAGGAAAACATGGTAGGGATTGACAGGGGGGACGGGGGGGCGGGGCAGGGCAGGGGAGAGCAAAGGGGAAAATTGGGACAACTGAAGTAGAAGAACAATAAAGAAATAAATAAATTTTTAAGTCTTTACCACTTTACTTTTCATTTTTATTTATTTGCAGAAAAAAGTGTTTAATGAACATTTAATTTTTTTCAAATATTTCCTGATCTTTAAGTATATTTTATTGATTATGCTATTACAGTTGTCCCATTTTCTCTCTCCTTTATGCCCTCTACCCTGCACCCCGCCCTCCAGCATTCACCACCCCTTAGTTCATGTCTATGGGTTGTACATATAAATTCTTTGGCTTCTCCATTTCCTATACTATTCTTAATCTTCCCCCATCTATTTTGTGCCTACCAGTTACGCTTTTTATTCTCTATACATTTTTCCCCATTATCCCCCCTCCCTGTCCCCACTGATAACTCTCCATGTGATGTTCATTTTTGTGATACTGTTCCTGTTCTAGTTGTTTGCTTAGTTTTTTTTTGTTTTTGTTTTAGGTTCAGTTGTTGATAGTTGTGAGTTTATTGTCACCTTGCTGTTCAAAGTTTTGATCTTCTTTTTCTTAGATAAGTCCCTTTAACATTTCATATAATAATGGTTTGGTGATGATAAACTTCTTTAAATTTACCTTATCTGGGAAGCACTTTATCTGCCCTTCCATTCTAAATGATAGCTTTGCTGGATAGAGTCATCTTGGATGTAGGCCCTTGCCTTTCATGACTTTGAATACTTCTTTCCAGCCCCTTCTTGTCTGTAAAGTTTCTTTTGAGAAATCAGCTGATAGTCTTATGGGAACTCCTTGGGAGGTAACTCTCTCCTTTTCTCTTCCTGCTTTTAAGATTCTCTCCTTGTCTTTAATCTTGGGTAATTTAACTGTGATGTGTCTTGGTGTGTGCTTCCTTGGGTCCAACTTCTTTAGGAATCTCTGAGCTTCCTGGACTTCCTGGAAGTCTATATCCTTTGCCAGATTGGGGAAGTTCTCCTTCATGATTTTTTCAAATAAGTTTTCAAATTCTTGCTCTTCCTCTTCTTCTGGCACCTCTATGATTTGGCTGTTGGGACATTTAAAGTTGTCCCAGAGGTTCCTAAACCTCTCCTCATTTTTTTGAATTCTTGAATTTTGAATTCTGGTTGAATGTTTATTTCCTCCTTTTGTTCCGAATAATTGATTTGAGTCTTGGTTTCCTTCCCTTCACTGTTGGTTCCCTGTATATTTTTCTTTATTTCACTTTGTATAGCCTTCACTTCTTCCTCTATTTTGCGTCTATACTCAATCATTTCTGTGAGCATCCTGATTACCAGTGTTTTGAACTTCGCATCTGATAGGTTGGCTATCTTCTTGTTACTTAGTTCTTTTTCTGAAGTTTTGATCTGTTCTTTCATTTAGGCCATATTTCTTTGTCTCAGAGCACCTATTATGTTGTAAGGGGTGGAGCCTTAGGTTTTTGCCAGGGCAGGGCAACCCGCTTTGCTGCATTATGGGGCTCTATGTAGGGGAGAGGTGAGAGAGGGAACAATACTGCTTGCTTGGCTCTTGCCCCAATTGCAGTCACTTCCCGCACTCCCCCCAAGGGGATTGTGCCCTTTCAGGTGTTGATTCCTGGGTGGGTGGTTTGTGTACATTCTAGGATCACATGGGCCACTCCAACAGACTCTCATGTGAGACTGGGAGTTTCTTCTTCCACTGCATTCCCCACAGGTTTTTATAGCCAGAGATTCTGAGGCTTTAGTTTCCCTGTGCTGGAATCCTGGTTTGTGAGTTCTGTCTCACTCCCCAGTTGTTCCTCCCTGCTTATTTGCATTTGAATATGGGATTTCCCAGTCTACCAGCCACCACTTTGTTGTGTGTCTTCCCTGCCCTGGCTTCCCATCTCTGCCCCTCCTAATCATCCAGGTGAACATATCTTCTTTAACTCCTTGATTGTTGGACTTCCATACAGTTCGATTTTCTAGAAGTTCTGGTTGTTTTTTGTTTTTAAATTGGTTGTTATCCTCCTTTTGGTTGTATAAAGAAGTGAAGTGTGTCTACCTATACCTCCATATTGACTGGAAGCTCCCATGTTTACCAAAATAAATAAATTTCAAAAAACCAACAAAACCAATTGTTGCCTTGCTGTATGCAGACAGTAACAAGAACTCACACTACTACTATCCTCTTTTCCAACCTTTTCTTCTAAAGTGACAGGCTCAGTAGGTCTTTTGTCTGTCTTCCAAGTTATCGTAGGCAATAGTTTTAGCAAAAATTTTGCCTTCCATAGCATAGGTCTTTCTCTTTGCAGCCCCTTCACTGTCTACCATATGATGGTTAAGGTTCATGTTTCAGAATTTTGTAATAACATCTCGTCCTACTACCAATTTCCATATTAGTTAGAGAAACACTAGCTTTAATAACATATCTCAGGTTTTCAATGTTTTAATTCAATAGAGGTTTATTTCTTGGTTGTGTAACAGTCTGAGGCAGGTTTTTCAATAGGCAGACTTCCACATGGTAATCCAATAACCCAAGCTTTTTCCATTTTGTGACTCTGTCATTGTGTTGGGTCTCAGTATTTAAATTCCAGGTGGCAGCTGGTTAAACACGGAATGAAGGAAGCACATTTGCTTACAGCCACTTTAACCTCAAAATGACACTCATCACTTCTACTCACAATCTATTGTTAAGAATTAGTCTGCTAGCTTTGTATAGGTACAAAGCTTAGAAAGGAGCACAGCATGGAGTGGGGTGAGGGGCCTGAGAAATGTAGCCTGATTAAAGAGTTTCTTGCCAGCAACAAATTTACATCATGGAAGGGGACACAAGTCTTCACTGGATAGCTGGCTGTCTTTATCACATCTGCACTAAAGGAAATTCTAAAGGGAGTATGTCAAGTAGATGGAAAATGATCTCAGGTGAAAATTCTGAGTTTCAGCAAGAAATAAAAATCCAAGAAAGTGGTAAAGGTGTCAGTAATGCTGAACATTGACTACAGCATGGTGATGAGAAGTAGTTGCATTGTGGATATATTTTGAAGGTGGAGTGAACTGGAGTTGCTGATAGATTGGATGTGTGGTGAGAGAATCAAGGAAGACTCCAAAACTTTAAGCCTAGTAAACAGGGAGGATGGAAATTCCATATAGTTCCATCGCTCTTCTCGTGTGAGCCCAATGCTTAGCTTGCTGTCCCTGTAAGCACTAATCCCCTAGGCCCTGGATGACAACATCAGCACCCTCCCAAATCCAGAGGAGCTGCATATCAGCGCAATGTCTCACTGCCCTCCTAGGTTCCAGCACATGGCCTCCAAGTACAGTTATGCAAATAAACATTTGCTTCTCTTATTTTACTAACATTTCTGAGTAGTAATAGTGGCAGGGTTATGGGTTTACATAATCTACCATACCATCAGAACTATTACATTTTTATTAAATGATATATGTGCATTTCTTATAGGAAAAGAAGCAAAATCAAAGTCCCAGAATATTATAGCAAAAACAAATTTAGAAAACTTATTTCACTTTATTGCCTTACCTTCCAAACAAATTCCACTTTTATAGATATACACTGTATTTTCATGATTGGATGGAGGAAACAAATTACTTCCTCTATGAAGCCAGTTCAGTAGAAGCAGCTCAATAAAAGATAAAATTTTACTGAACTATTTTACAGTTTTTTTCACATTATTTTATATAGCACATAATCATTCTCACTAAAACCACTATTTTTTCCTAGCTAAATTAGTTTTCTCCCTCTCTTTTCCCTTGGCCTTTTTGTAAGACTCTACTGTTTGTTCTTAAAAAGCAGATTTGGTTCTTAACAAAAAGTAGGCTGATAAACTTTCTGTCAGTCTACCTATAGATAAGTATGGGTAATAAGTATAAGATAGGTATGAGTTTAACTTGTTAGGTTAAACATATACATTTATCTTGAAACTCCAATAAAATGAAAGGTAAAACAATAGTGATTTTAATGTATAAACCACTAGGATAAAAAACAAGAGAAAAGACACCAGGTAAGAAATGTCAACAATTTTAGAAGGTAAAAAATGGATTATTGGTAATTATTAGTCCCAGTAGAGCAGTAAAAGCTTGAAACATAAGTTTTTAAGCAGAAGACAATAAGATGCAAACTGATCCAGGCCACAGAACCTTGGAAGGCATCAGAAATTGGAGACATGCAGTATATGGGTCTAGAAAGAAAAGTCTGGGTATGAAGTCTTTAAAAGGAACATGTTACCTGTAGAGCCACTTCCCTACTTTTACAGCCACATTTCTTCCTCTTCTTATTCCTGGCAAAGTATAATAAATTTTATTACCTAAAGACAATAGATCAGAGGTGTTCTAAACTTAGACACCAGGTACAGTTGAGGCCAAATGACTACCACTAAAATCAGAATGACTAAGTGCAAATCTGCATCCTGAATATGGTAACCACTCCCCATCTCACTCCCAGTCAGCTTCACACAGGCAGGAAGTTGGAGGAAGTCTCTCTAGGAATGCTGACTAGACCAAGGGGAAAAAAACATACAGATGCTGACTTACAGATGTTGAGGCATTCCCCCAGTGAAACATTCAGGTCCATACCACATTACCCTACAGGGAAACCCACCAAATGACAGCCCTCATTCACTCATACTGAGTTTCCAATCATTTTAGTAAATCAACAACACAGATCATGAGATATTTGAGGAAAGTCTCTATAATTTAAAAAATGCATTTATGCCCTGGCTAGTGTGGCTCAGTGGATTGAGTGCCAGCCTGTGAACCTAAAGGTCACTGGTTCGATTCCCAGCCAGGGCACATGCCTGGATTCCAGGCCGGGTCCCCAGTTTGGGGCAGGCAATAGACAACCGATCCATGTTTCTTTCTTTCCCTTTCCTCCCTTCCTTTCTCTGAAAGTAGATAAATAAAATCTTTTAAAAAGTGTATTTAAATAGGAAAAAAAGGAACTCAGACCAAACAATGCAAAAGCAAAAGCAAGTGTCATTTTTTAAAACTGATAAATTCTTAGTTTAACAGAAACTATGATGCCTGGGGTGCTTTTATATTGTCTTTACTCTAAAATAAATAAATAAATAAATAAATAAATCAGCTATATATTGATAGACTGAACTGTCCCAAAGACTTTTCCCCCCAAATAGTAAGTATATTAAATGGCATTTAAAATTTTTTAAATTTATTTTTAGAGAGAGGAGAAGGGAGGGGAAAGAGAGGGAGAGAAACATCAGTGTGTGGTTGCCTCTCACGTGCCCCCGACTGGGGACCTGGCCCGCAACCCAGGCATGTGCCCTGACTGGGAATCGAACAGGACCTTTCGATTTGCAGGCTGATGCTTAATCCAGGCTCTCTAATGCCTTGAGAGAAATAATGGAAGATAATATATCTCTGAAACAAGAAGAGAAAGTTATATAAAAATTTATAGAATAAAAAAGATCTTTTGGAAATTAAAACAATAGTAAAAATTTTTAATTCAGTGATATTATTATAATATAAAGTTGAGATATTCTCTCAGAAAGTAGAGCAAAAAAAGAAAAGATAATAAAGATAAGAGAATCAGTCTAAGAGATCCAACATATGAGTAACAGGAGTTTTAGAAAAGAAAACAAAGGAATCAGGGGGGAGAAACTCAAAATAATATGAAAAATTCCTAGAAATAAAATATTTCCAGATTCAATGTACAAAAACAAGGACCACCACAGGGCATGTAACCTTCAAATGATAGAACATTAGAAAGGAAGAGAAGATTCTAAAGGTTATCAGAGGGGAAAAACAAAGACTTGGCCATTAGAATAGTATCAGATTTCACAACAGCAATATATGGACTTTAAAAAAATGGAGGAATGTTTTCAAAATCTGAGAGAAAATGATTGCCACGCTATATCTCTATATCCAATAAATGACCAACTTCACTGTAAGCATATAATAATGATATTTCTAGGCATATAGGTTCTCAAAAAAAAAATCTCCCACTCACCCTTTCTAACGACATTTTTGGCAAATATTTTTCACTAATAGGAGGGAATAAATCAAGAAAGAGAAAGATGAGATTGAAAAAAGAAAATACCCAAAACAAGAGATGGGTATTCCCAGGAAATTGGTGAAGATCCCAAGATTAAAGCTATATGGTAAACCTAGAGCCCAACCAAACCATATTGGATCAGGTCAAAATGCTCTGTGATGAACTTCTTCAAGATAAAACAGGAGGATCCAAGCACAGGAGAAATCAAAGGAAGGTTATTTTTCAGCTCCTTTGGAGAGTCTGGGAATGAATTACTGGTTGGTAGATTAAAAATTAACAATTGAAAAGATTTTGTTTAACTATCTACATATGATTAGATCTAGAGAAACTGGAAAGTTATACATTAAAGTCAGTGTAATCAAATACACCCCATGACTTAGCAAATATTTACAATGTTTTAGCTAGACAAAAAGAGGATAGAAAAGAAAGGAAAGGTGTGTGTTTGGGGGAGAAGTATAGGGAGTTAGAGATATAGTAAGAGTTATATCCTCTTTTCCATAGAAAGTGAAAAACCAAGAAATATGTATATATGTTTTTTAGTAATGCAGAGGAAAACAAACACCAGGAAAACATAAACAGCTAAATGAGGTATGTTCAGTCAGTATTTATTGAGCACCCACTGTTATGTCAGACACTATTCTAGGTCAAGGTTTTTCAACCTTGGCACGTTTTGGACTGGGTAGTTACTTGTTGGGGGTGGGTGTGGGTATGTGAGTAGGGTGACTGTTCTATATGCATCTCTGGCCTCTACCCATTAGATGCCAGTAGCACCCCCTCCAGTCATGACAATCAAAATATCTTCAGACATTGCCAAATGTCCTTGCGAGAGCAAAATCGTCCCCAGTTGAGAACCACTGTTCCTGGTAATAGGGATATAGCAACAAACAAAACATCTGAACAGAAGATCTGAAAGTGATTACCTCTAAAAATAGTATTAGTGGTAGGAAGGAGTAGGGCAGGAGAATGATGTTTTTACTCACAAGCCTTGTAGAATTCTTACTTTTCAAACTATGTATGCATAGTACATTAATGAAAGAGAAAGCAAATAATCTAAGAGAAGAATGTAAAATCTGCTTATACTTTACTTCTACAAGGCAATATAGAATCATGCAACTAGATCTGAATTCCAGCTGCACCACTTCCAAGCTATATGCCCTTAGGCAAGTAACTCAAAACTTTTGAGTCTCATTTTCTTCAATGCTGTAAAATAGGAACACCCACCCAAGATTATTATGAATATTACATATTATTATGCAAAAACACATATAATGCATGTCGTATAGTACCTGAGTTTAAAGCATTCAATAAATTACAAAATCCTGGAAAAATTACAACTAGTCATTCACTTTTATATGCTAGATCCTTGGGAATAACCATCAGCATCTTTGTTCTATAAACCTAAGGCTCCCATATCTTGTCACACATTAGAGTCATGATGACATCTGAGTAGCATGCCAGGACCCATGCCATTTATCATATGTACTGTAATCATGTACCTTGACTTCACGCTCTTGGAAAGCCACCATATACACCGAGAGTAAAGAAGCTGATCTGATACACGAATAAAGTTGCAGTTGTACTTCTTATCCATGTGGCAGACAACAGAAATCCATATAAGCCCAAGCAATTTATTTGTATCATGGTCACATGAGAAGCAGTTATATATGTTTAAAACACAAAAGGTGTGGGCCAATGAAAACAATAAAATTTTTTGCAGCACAAAAAATAAAGTATTTTACAATTTTGTATGACCTTGTTTTATTTCTCCCTACTGCTTCTTGAATTCTTCCAATAATATTTTGCATGTTAATAAAAGTGAGCTATTTTATTTAGGTTTAATTAGGTTCAGCTATGAAACTTTTTGGTGTCATAAAGTACTTAAAATCCATCTCATTATTAATGAAAAATATTAACTATAACAATGGTATAACTTATTTTTAATTATACTTTATGCTATTACACTCATCCCAATTTTTTCCCCTTTGCCCCCTCCACCCAGTACTCCCTACTCCCTCAGGCAATCCCCCCACCATTGTTCATGTCCATGGGTCATGCATATAAGTTCTTAGGCTACTCCATTTCCTATACTGTACTTTACATCCCCATGGCTATCTTAGAACGACCTATTTGTACTTCTTTATCCCATCATCTCTTCAGCCATTCTCCCCCTCCTCCCTCCCATCTGGCAACCTCCTGGTAACTACTTTTCTCTTGCTTTTAAGAGTCTCTCTTTAACTTTTGGTTTTTTAATAATGATGTATCTTGGAGTGGGCCTCTTTGCATTCATCATAATTGGGATTCTCTACACTTCCTGGACTTGCATGTCTATTTTCCTTCACCGAAATAGAGGAGTGTTCTTTCACTATTCTTTTAGATAGATTTCTAATTTCTTGTTCTTTCTCTTCCCCTTCTGGTACCCCTATGAAACAAATGTTGGACCTGTTAAAGTTGTCCCAGAGACTGTTTATACTATCATTTTTTAAAATTCTTTTTTCTTCTTCTTGTTCTGTGTTGTTTTCTGCTTCCTCACGTTCCAAATCATTGATTTGATTCTCAGCCGTTTCCCTGTAAATTGTTCTTTATTTCAATTAGTGTATCCTTCTTTTCTGACTGGGTCTTTTCTATGCTGCCGAGGTCCTCACTAAGTTCCTTGAGTATCCTTATAACCAGTGTTTTGAACTCTGTGTCTGACAGATTGCTTATCTCCATTTCATTGTTTTCCTGGAGTTTTGATCTGTTCTTTCATTTGGGCCATGTTTCTTTTTCTCCTCATTTTGGCAGCCTCCCTGTGTCTGTTTCTATGTATTAGGTAGACCTGCTTTGACTCCGTGTCTTGGTATTGTGGCCTAATGTAGTAGGTGTCCTGCAGGGTCCAGCGGTACAGCCTCCCGTCACACAAGCTGGGTACTCGAGGTGCGCCCTTCCTGTGGACTGAGTACACCCTCCTCTTGTAGTTGAGCCTTAGTTGCTGCTGGTAGGCCAATGGGAGGGATTTACCCAGGCCAGTCAGCTGTAAGGACTGGCTGTGGCCACTGACCACCAACCTCCACCCTCCGTGAAATATCACCTGTGCAGGGGCAGGGTGATGGTGAGCCCACATGGTCTGTAGTTGTCCTCTGGGTGCACTGGCCCTGGGTTTTCTTGGGTGGTGCAGACCAAGGTCAGCCCCAACTAGTGTTTTGCCCGGGGCACCCTGCCTGAGCTATAGAGCAATCTGAGATGGCTGCGACTGATAGGCTTGGAGATTCCCAGGTGAAGCCAAACTGTGACTCTAATCTGGCCACCCCTAGGGCTCACTGAAGCCAACTGTTGCTAGTTTGATAGGATTTAGGAGCCAAGATGAGCCATTCTTATGGAAAAGCAGCTTGGGTGGGGCTGTAATTTGGGTAGGATAGAGCCTCTTCTGATCTCCAAGGTCAGTTACACAGTGTTAGCCAAGTGGATGGAGTGTCAGATACGGAACCAGCCTACTGGTTCAGTGGGGGGAGGGCTCTGCAAAGGGACAATGGCTTCTGCTTGCCCTAATGCCAGAAATTTGTTTCCCCCTGTATACCACTGGTGCCCTTCAAACTGCTAACTGGTGCTGGAGCTCAGAGGGAGCAAGTCTGAGTAGGTGAGTCTGTGTGTGAGTTCCCCAAGAGAAATTGCTTAGCGCTCCCGCAGCCTTCTCCACTGACTCAATCCCCACTGTTTTTGCAGCCAGAAGTTGTGGGGACTTCTTCCTGGCACTGGAATCCTGGGTTGGGGAGCCTAGTGTGGTGCTCGGACTCCTAGCTCCCAAGATATCCCTTCCCAATTTTTATCCACATGGGTGTGGGGCTAGCCTGTTCCACATCTGCACCCCTCCTACGAGTGTGGATGGATTTGGTTTCTTCAGTTTCATAGTTGTCAGATTCCCATTCAACTCTCTTTCTGATGTTCCTGAGTGATGGTTGCTCTATATTTTAGTTGTAATTTTGATGTGGTTGTGTGAAGAGGTGAGCCATGTATGTCTACATTGCCATCTTGACCAGAAGTCCCACAAAACTTATTCTTATACAGTAGTTTAAATATACTATATTCATTATCTTAAGTTAATCCTTGCAGTCTGGGCTACTGTGTGGCAGATGTTACTATCCACATTAATGGATTTATTTATTCATTCACCCGACAAATATTCATTGAACCCCAGCTCTATTATCATGCACTGTTAGCAATATAGCAGTGAATGAGGCAGACAAAAATCCCTGCCTTCATAGCATTTACATTCTCGACAAACTAAAAATAAGTATATTTACATAATGTTAAATAAGTATTTTGGAGAAAAATAATATACTGATGGGGAACAGGGCTTCTGAGATGGAGATGGGGGGTACGAACTTTAAATACGGTTGTAAGATATAGTGGCATTTAAATAAAATCACAAAGTCAAGATGAGGAAATTGAAGCTTAAAGTTAGTAACTTGTTCAAAGTCACAAAATCAATACAGCTAATAAAAGTACATTTGAATACAATAAGGAAGGCACCTGGAATCTTGGTGCATCATTTTATAAAAGCTGTTTTGTGAAACTCTATTGAGACTTTATAGGATTGATCAAAACCAAACTAAATCTTTTAGACAGCTTTAATTATTTGAGTGTGCCCATTAATCCAGAAATGAAAACATTAAATTTGTGTTTATTTTTATTTCAGGCCAAAGATTCCCCCAAAACAAGATTGATTCTTAGGAAGATATGGTGGAAACACTTCAAAAAGATTATAATCATCACCTTGGCAATTCTCCTTTCAATCATCATCATTCTTTTAAGTACAAATATAATACCAACCTGACCCTTTTTCTCTTCACCCCCAATAGGTACCAATAAATTGTTACATGTAATTACAGCGTTTTACAGCCAAAAATCATGAAAGCATTCTCTAGTTGTAGGGCTGGAGGAGGAGGGGGCTGGAAGTATTACCTTGTCCTTTGAGTGTCCCTTGACTCATCATTGTACCCATTCCATTTCTATAATCTCATTTTTTTCCATTACACTGCTCTACTGCTTCCCCAGCCTCCCTTTTCTTTAAAAGCACAAACCCTCCAATTGGACTGCCACGGTTAAACTCTCTGTTCTGCCGTGTACTATCTAGGTTAACTGGACAAGTTGGTTAAACTGCCCACTTCCTCATCTGTAAAATGGAGCTAATAACACCACTGCATAGTTTTATGTCTACCACAAAGCAAATGCCATTTAAATGTTAAATACTACTTAATAGGAAAAGACAGAATTAATGGCATTGATTAAATCCCTGTAATTTTACTCCTTACTCAGAAATGACCTTGTACTCAAAGTTCCCATAGAAATATGAGAATCTGAACATGAGTATAGTCCAGAGATACACATTTTTACCTTTTGTACATGTTCTTTCATTTGAAATGAAAATTGAAACCATTGAGTTTTCTGCTAGGCATTTTCCTTGGGTAAAGATAAAAAAATTGGGAAGCTTATCATTTCCATAATAAATCACAGGTTTTGTCTTCCCATCTTACCACCCTAAAAGTTTGGGATTTTTTTTTTTTGAGATGATACCTAAGATTTCTAATAACCAAAACATCCAACTTAATTTTTCAGTTTGTAACAGTTTCATGAGTTCTATTTCCTAAGTAGGAACATGAAGTCTAAAGTTGGTTTTAAATATCATTTAGTGATTCATGGAGAAAAATAAAAGATTAGAAAAAGAGTTCCTGACTGCTAGATAACTAATTTTAATTCTAATAATAATCGAATATAAGAATTTTAAATAAGCACCAATTCCTCTAGCACAGTATCATTTTTCTATTCACAAAATATTTTTAAGAGATGTTAAATGTTAGAAACTTTGAAGTTTCTGCAATTTATAATGGGTTGTGGGAATAGGTAATCTATTGAATATTTACTCTGACAATGTACCAAGTGCTTTTGGGGGATGGATATCATTTAATTTTACAATGACATGAAGAGGTAACTATTAAGTTAGCATAATATAAAGTTCATAGAATAGGCTGGCACATAATAAGTACTATGAAAATGTTAGTTCTTATTATGTTTATTGTACAGATAATAGCAAAGTTAGTAATGGAAAAAATACAATAAAATTTTTTTTTAAATAGCAAAGTTAAACGACATGTTCAAAATCACACAGCTAGAGAGCTGGTATTTTTACTGATTCAAGTAACGACTGTGATATATGGCCACAAAGCCCATGTTTAATTCACAGTATATTATCGGACCCCTTAATTGTGGGCCAGACAAGACACAAGTAGTACTTTGCTTTGTACCAGGTTGGTATATTTTTTGTGAGACAGGAATTTAGAGTATTGTGAGGACTTGACATGTATTTTGCTGCCATCATTACTAAAGCCCTATAAAATTCACCTAACATTTTTGTAATTTATAATTATCTATAAAATATATTTGTGCCCTGGCTGGTATAGCTCAGTGGACTGAGCATTGGCCTGGGAACCAAAGGGTCGCGGGTTCGATCCCCCAATCAGGGCACATGCCTCGGCTGCAGGCCAGGTCCCCAGGAGGGGGTGCGCGAGAGGCAACCACATATGGATGTTCCTCACCGTCTCTTTCTCCCTTTCCCTCTGTCTAAAAAATAAAAAAAAATTTTTTTAAACCTAAAAAGAACATTAAAAATAAATTTGTATCCTGGTTGCCACTATACTAGCTTATTTGTTGCTAGAGATGTGGAATTTAGAGATTGCCTAATCTAGCTCCACCCCCAATTTTACATATTACCATGCCAAGACGCAGACGCCTAAAAATGAGTAATGTGCCTTTGCAGGCTCTTCACTTGCAGCATGTTGAAAGCACAAGCTATCGTCCTGCTTCCAGGTAACAAGTACACGTAATGCCTGCTTTCTTTGGTAGTCTTAAGAGTTTAGGAATTTTCAAGGTGGTTTACATTTTTATGAAATGGTGACAGCTACCAGAAAGAAAGAAAAGCATTTGTTTACTAAGGAGTTTAGTATTTATATTACATCCATTAGAACATAACTGAGTAGAAAGAAAATAAGTATTAAGGTAATCTTAAATCTTTCATTCATTTGTGCATTCACATTTTGAGCCCCTACTCTGTACTAGCACAGTTCTAAAACATTAAGATTTACTCTAAGTTACCACACTGATAGAAATAAGATTTTGAGATTAATGGCTATGTATAGGAGTGTTAAGAAATGGTTCTCATTTTTAAGGGAAGCTTATATTCCAGTTGAGGAATGACCAATGAAAATCAGAGACATGTTAAAAACAACTAAAATTTTTTAATCCCAAAACAACTCTATGTTCTTCCTCCTTTCCCCATGAAACTTATTTGACCTATTTCCTATCTCTACAAAGGGAATCACTGCTATTCTGTAATTTAGAACTATCTTAGCCTACTATCACTCCTCCCCTCCCACCCATCTAATCTCCCCAAATTTGCTCACCAAAATCACAGAATTTTTACGTCAAGTCTCCAGAAGTTTCATAGCCAGAGAAGCCTGAAACAAAAGTAGGAAGTCCATGCAGGCGCCGAGGCCAGCTTCAGAAAGGGTGCTCCCTGCATCATGGTGAAGTGCAGTCTACTCCCCACGGCCTGGCCACGTCATACTCTTCATATTCAGACTGTTCAGCACATACAGGAGTTAACATTTGATATTTTCCATATTCATGTTTTCATATTTCTTAAACATGATCATGGCAATAAATATGAAGCTTTGGTTTTCAACTCTCAGTATTAGAATCACCTAGGGATTTTAAGTAGTACAGATGCCTGGGCTCCACTCCTGAAGATTCTGCTTAAGGCTGGGATGGAGCCTCAAAGTGTGTGTTTAACCCCACAATGAAGTTAAAAATTACTAACCTCAAAGCACTTTTCACATGTTCATACCTGAGAAAAACAGAATTGTACAGTTGGAAAATCATGCCTGAAATTAAATTTTATTTACCCAATATCACAGGACAAGCGACAGAGCTGAACCTCAGAACCATTCATTTGAAATGATCTATTCCATTGAATATATTAAACTACAAAATGTTTAAATCTGCTAAATAGAACATCCCACATATTTTAATAAATCTGAAAAGGATTCATTTGTTTCAAAAGTTCTTATTATCTCATTATAGACTCTTGGTAGAACCTACAAAAACAAAACCCGTTATTTAATTCCATCCTCTGATTTTTAGAACAAAAAGGCAAATCACAAGCTGGTTACAAAGAGTTCATTGCAGAGAAGCAGATGACCTACTCAGCATCACACCACAACCCCCCCTCCACAATGGCAACCTCTCTCATCAGGCCAGGACTATGAATGACCCACATTCCTTAAAATGTTCTCGAGTGACACAAACATAGGCAGTGGAATAGTGAAACATATACTGGTACGCTTTCTCTGTATTCATGTTGAGTGTTAAGTACCTTGGTTAACGCTATTACTTTATACACATCTAATTCAATTTGCCATTTTCCGAAAAACTTGCAAGTCTGCAAACAGTAAATGTCCACCAGCACTTTTTTAGTGGTCTCAGTACATTTTACAGCAAACCCAAGAGGCCAAAAACTGAACAATCCCCATATATAATCTTCCTACTCTCCATATTCATCCTTGGGAACATTCTGGAGCAAACTGGAATTTTTTTTTCTTCTATCAAATTCAGTTTCTCTTCAACTTGTAATACTATTAGACCAATTATGCATAACCTAGCTTTCAAAAGAACCCATCATTTAAAATTCTTGTCATTTTAAACATGGTACTAGTTACTTTACCTTTTCAACTAAGAAAATAAGATCTATTTTTCACCAGAAGGGAAAGCTTAAAAAAAAAAGACAGTGCAAAAAATGCATGAGTGCTGTAAGATTTTAATTGTAAGACAAAAGCACTACATTATAATTTCAACATAATCTTTCAGAAAATTAAATTTAGTGCAAATTAAAACCCCATTAAAGCCCACTATTAACTTCATATGAGGACTCTAGAAGTAGGCTTCTAGGACTGGAAACATTTGATTCCAACAGAATTTGCTTGGGGAGAATGTCTTGAAAATGTTAAATGGTACAGAGAACATCATGTTAGTTTAAAATCAAGTCAACCAGGTATTTAAAAGACATGCTAATAGGTCTTCATACATAAAACTAATTGATTAGTAGTAGCATGCTTTATATATCAATGATTGCAGAAGCAATTTACAACAAATTTGATCATTTCAAAGTTTTATTGCCTTAACCAATCTCTTAACTATACTGTAATTAATAAAGAGCCATCTTCCAATTTTTATTCATCAGTCTGAGATTGGCAAGTATTTCTAAAACTGTCATTAAGCCCTGTGTAATCCAAGGCCATCCATACAATTAAAAAAAAAAGGACAATTATAGATTTTTCTTACGTATTTATTCAAAGCAGTTTCCATGACATGTTAAATGTCACACTTAGGTACAGGCATTAACCTACCTCTTAAGTTTCTCCCAGTGTTTTATTTTTAAAAGAGCCAGGAAAGTAACCTTGATTTCAAATTCTAAAGTATGAACATAATATAGCCTATTCTATTACAAAATAAAACGTATGCCAACTAATCTTGAAGTAAACTATCTTCCCGACACCAAGTGACTTAAGATGTTTCTCTTAAGTCGAATCCAATAATCTCACTGACAAATTAGCACCTCTAATGCTTACCTGTACTTTCTTTGAAGACTTTAGAAAATCCCCCCTAGGACAACTGAAATAACTAATTTGGATTGCTGTAACTAGAAACACTTTGCTCTTACTTAGGATCCAATTCCTCTAAACCATTTCACCTTTTTTAACTTGTAATTTTGTAAGACCCTTTTTTCATGCACTTAAAAGAATGCTTTTGTCCCCCAAAGCTATCTACCTTGGCCATGGCCAGGTGCTCAGTTAGTTGAGTATCATCCTGTACACCAAAAGGTTACAGATTCCATTCCGTGGGGTAATACCAAGGTTATGGGTTCGATTCCCAGTCAGGACACATACCTAGGTTGTGGGTTCTATACAGTCAGGGCAAGAACCAAAAGCCAACTGATTGATGTTTCTCATATCGATGTTTCTGGCTCCCTTTCTTGCTAAAAATCAATGAACATACAATTGAGGATTGAAAAAAAGAAAAAAGCTACTGGAGTTTTAAATAACTTAGTGGTTACCCCACTGCTCTGTCTTCCTTAGTCCCTTCACCTGCAGCTATTACCGTATTTTGACATGTATAATGTGCACTTTCTTGCCCAATTTTTTTAGGGAAAATGATGTGCATTATACATAGGTAGTACAAATTCTATGTTTTTTATTTTTTTATTTACGCTTATGTATTAGAACCTAGAAAACATTAACAATATCCATATGCAAAATACCCTGGAATAAGATAATGGATTTTATTTCTAAATATTAAAAAATTGAGTTAAAAAATTAAAATGGCCCGAAAGTTTGGGCCAAAATGTCGGTGCGCATTATACACAGCAAAATACGGTACGTATCCTTCTTGGGAATCAAAAAGGTAGTAAGGACAACGGTAATAAATTTAACTAGCTAGCCCAACTCGACAACAGCAAACATCAGTTTCAATCAGTTGCTGATGACCAATTTCTAACAATGGAACAGATGACTGAGATCAGTGACAAACCTAAAGAGGACAGTACGCAGGCAATAAGTATATTGCCTGTAGAGGGGAAAAAAGAAAACCAACCCCAAAACACCAACTCACCATTTTTCCAGCCTAGTCACCCCCACTTCCTCCCTTTCCCCACTGCCATCTTGTACATCCACTAGAATGTGAAATCTTTTTTCTTTAAAGCTAACCTAATCCATGATTAAAATGCTTCAGTGGGCTGTTTTATGAAACATGCACCTCTGTCTTTATAAAACAGTAAAAATATATCCTTATGAAACAGCATGTTTAACTCTAATCATCTTAAAGCAACACTCCTTAAAACTTCAGTGTAGCTAAGATCATGTGGAGTGTGTGAATACAGAAGCCCAGGAAGCAACTCCAAGTCGGATTCTGATGGCCTGCAGGCCTCTTTGAAATGTGAACCAGATTGTCGCCGCCAGGTGGCTCAGTTGGTTAGAGCATTATCCAGATACACCAAGGTTGTGGGCGCAATCCCTGGTCAGAGCACATTATCAACCAATGAATATATAAATGAGTGGAACAAAGTCGAAGTCTCTCTCTCACTCTCAAATCAATGAATTAAAAAAACAAAAGAAATGTGAATTTGATTATAATCAACCCTTAATACAATTTTCCAGATTATGGGCATCTGACAAAAGGCCAAACACACCCAATATGCTCATCTTGCTAGAATCTTTTTTGTCCATGGAAATTTTCAGACTAGACTCCTAAATATGGCCAATAGTGAAGGAAAGGTAGTCTGCGTCCATCTCAACCTTGTCAAAACTACATAGTAAAAGCCACACTTTATGAAGAGTTTGGAGCCATGTAAATATTAAATATTAACACACTGGTAAGCTGCACTATTAATTGCTCCCAAAGAACTTGACTTTTTGTCAGTGTATTTATTATGCAAGCATCCAGGTTTTGGTATTTGAAGTTAGTTATGACCCCAAACCAAATTAACACACATTTCAGAACCAACGCAAATATTGTGGTGAACAGTAAGTTGGTCCTGGTTTTCAAAATTCCCAGTATTGCGGGGCTCTAAACATAAAGTACTTTTAAAGTACAAGATGACTTCAAAAAACTTTTCCAAGCAGTACAATAAAAGCACACAGACTAAAGAATAGAACACAAACACTTAAAAATTGGATCCTAATGTTAAAACCTTTCAAAATTATCTCAGCATGAATGGCACCTAGGCAGGTGTTCCAACATTGTATTCCAATACTTGTGACCAACAATGAAGCAATTGCCACCCCAGTGTGGAAGAGTAATGTGGTAACTTGACAACTTGCAATCTTATAATACACATTAATGTTAGCAAAGGAGTAAAAGAAGGAATCCCAGAACCCCAGGAAGAGAGATTAACTCACCTGGTAGCAGGCATCTAGTAAACCAAGATACCAAAATTCGAATTAGAAAAGCAGACCTTTAAAGTTCCTATGATACTTCAAAAGAAGTAGGATTGGTAACTCTAACAAGGGTCTACAAAACTGGAGAATTGAAATCAGTTCTCTAACACTGTCTATCTGCGAACAGGAATTGAAAATCTCCTGTGAACTTTGTTGGCCAAATTCTAGAGTACCGAGTGAGCAACCTGTAATTTAGCTGCCCTTTTCTGTTCCCCAAATCTTCCATCACCAACCAACTAGACAAATAAAGGCTGATAAAAACACACTAGATCACTTCTAGTCTTCGGAACTCCTAGTAAAGTTCAGTACTTAAAAGGTGGGAGGTGGGGAGGACAACATTAAAAGCTCTTAAGGACAGAAATGAGACACAACAGCAACAAATTTTAAAAGTTGCAGTTTATGAACAAATGACTATGCAAACACAAAATCCTGAATATACTCTTAGTAGTAAGGACGCCTCAGATTATGCCACAGACCCACCTCAAAAGGTTTAGCAGTTGGCATACCAAGTACCTTTAGAATGGTGAAAAGGACTAAAAGATGGGTTGAAAGACTAACAAGCAAAGCCCCAGATCCTCTCCATACTGCTAGACAAATGAACTTCCTTCATCATGGTAAAAACTGGAGATTACCTGAAGTGGGTAAGGGAGGGTGATCTTTGGACTCAATAGGTATCCAGTGGTAAAAATAGAACTTATTTGGAATCCCTCAGCTTTCTTCCCCTGTTAAGACCCCAGAATACTGGCAGCCAGGTTTTTCATATTTCAAGCAGTAGCATTTTGCATTTCTCTGGTGAACCTGATCAAGTTGGGGTAGCAGGGGGAGTGATGTATCCATGGGGTTTCCCAATAAAATGACACAGCTAGATCACCCAGTAGTGAACCCTAGTTGACAGCTCCCAACTCCCAGCCTAATTCTCATCCTGTTAGCTTTTAAAATACTCTACTCCTAAATATGAGTCAAGGATCACCAGACATTTGAGAAAATGTCTACTATAAGGAAGTGGCCAAAGCAACACAAATGTAAAGCATCTTAGAGGAAAAAAAACTTTTAAAAGCCATTAATAAATTTACAGATGAGGTTAATAACTTTACATGGATTAATACATCCACATAAGAACAGGTTGCTGTTTATAACAAAGGTCAGAGAGGGGCTTAAAAATTAGAGATTGAAATTTAAAACCTTTCTTAAGTTAAAAGATTAAGTTGCAATAATCAAAGTATAAGACTGCAATGGAAAATAGGAAAACAGAAGTCCTAGGCTCACATCCAGATAATAATTCTGAGAACGGGGGAAAAAAAGAATTCAGAAAACCGATTGGGGTGGTGACGGGGGTGAGAAATCAGTTCAAGTACATTTTCCAGAATTGAAGAGCAAGTTTATACAGTAACAGAGCCCACTGGGTACCCAGCACACTGGATGAAACAGAAGCAAGACAGTCATAATTGAGAACACAGGTGACATAGGTAAAACCCTAAGCCAACTCATGTGAACAATCAAGAATCAAAATACCATCTTCACTAATCTAGAATTCTCTATCTAGCAGAGCTACCGATCCAGTTAGTGGAAAAGACCCTTTTAGAAAGGGAAGTCTCAGAGAAGAGAGCTGCATAAAAATAAAGTTCT
>PVJD01001772.1:105000-241095 GCA_004026545.1 Mormoops blainvillei
AGATATGTTGTTACATCCTACTTCTCAGAAAATAACTTCTGGGAAAGCCTAGGCAAAAATTTACTTAAAAACAAATATTTCCCCCCTGCTCCCCAGTAAGGGTGACCCCCCCCAAAAAAACACAATTGATCGATGACTCTAATGAGCAGCCAATGAATGTCTTTAAAGCAAAAGCACACCAAATGAAGCCTTTACAGAAAACTATGTTTAAACTCTTTACAAAGCTAGTTTTACAAGTCTACAATTAAATGAAAGCCAACTTACTTTACTAAGACCAACATTGTGGTATTTCTTTTCCATTATCTTCTTCACTGGTTCCTCTTCCTTAAAGGTAATAAAGCAGAATCCACGCCTCTTATTGGTCTTGTCCATGGGGAGCTCTATGGATTCCACCTGATTGATATTAAAAAGTAAGTTTTAACACCTTAAGAGTTTGCACATTACTGACAATAAGAGCTCAAGGTTAGTGGGGAAAAGCGCACAAAGAAAACATATGAGTACATTTGGCCCTGAAGCTCTTATCCACTATGTCCTTCTACGTTAATTCTAATCTTTAAAAAAAATTATTCAGATTAGAATATCTATGCCTCCTAAAATGCCTTCAAACTTATTTATTAAAACAAGCTTCACAGGGTAGTAACTTTTGCTGCCTAGGTCAAAGGTCACAAACTCAAATGCTCATGAAGAATAAGCAGAAGGCAACAGTCAATTTTAAGAAAATCAGAACGAGGCTGCAATTGGGAGAAAATGGGGAGTGATGAGAACCACTAAAAACTGGAGAATATGACTGCCCAAACGTGGAAGGTGCTACTCATCTTGGATGGCTGCTGCCAATGCAAGAAAGCAGTCCCAATGCTGCTCCCACTTATAAATATTTAAGAAAGCTAGATACTCAGATTTTTGTGGGAA
Source organism: Mormoops blainvillei (assembly GCA_004026545.1). Taxonomy (NCBI): domain Eukaryota; kingdom Metazoa; phylum Chordata; class Mammalia; order Chiroptera; family Mormoopidae; genus Mormoops; species Mormoops blainvillei. The sequence continues at coordinate 105,910 of PVJD01001772.1, forward strand.
ATAATCTGCATTCCTAAATACTAACGAAACATGCGTATAGTTTGAATCAAGCAAAAGGTGTCTCCAAGATGTATCCGTTTGTGGCCCAATGCCACATATTTCTCAGCTTTAAATCATTAATTCATAAAAGGAATTTCTATCTCACTATCTCACTAAGTCTATAATTAGCCTCATGAAATTTGCACCACAAATTTAAAATGAGAGGGCACCAAACTCAATTTTTCCTTCATTCCTTTCCTATTCTCAGCTGAACCATTTCCTTCTGTATCAGGTAACCCAATCTAGATTTTTCTCACGTTGTTTACATTTTTGTTTCTTCTATTAATCTGATAAATTCCATGAGATAAGAATATTTCATATTTGTGTATCTTGTACATAGCAATGCTATGCATACAGTAGCTCCTCAATAAATGGAAAAAATGCAAAGATCCGCTAAAAGTATTAACAAGAGATCCTTATTGCAAAATGATCACATAATCTGTCCAAAATTAAAATCTTTGAAAAACCTTTAATGTGACAATTATATTCACACTAATTTGAAAAACAACAAAACCCAAACAAACAAACAAAAAACGGTTCCAAACATTATCACATACCTCACCAAAACCACCAAAGTACTCCCTTATTTTCTCTTCAGGTGTATCTGGAGAAAGGCCACCAACAAAAATTTTTTTAACAGGCTCTTTAGTTTTCATGGCTTTGGCCCTTTTAGGATCAATCACCTTCCCATTCAATTTATGTTCTTTCTGATCCATGACCTAAGGAAATTCAAGTTTTTAAAATTTTAAATACATATATCAAGTTCGGAGACTATTAACTTACTTAAAAATAATTATAATTAATATAGCGAAGGCTAAGCATATGTTGACTGGCTCTTGATTAAACTACCAAACTGTGGTAATGTGACACCAGCTAACACACAACAGTATTTAAACATAAAGGTCAGTTAAGAACCAGGAGGGAAGACAAAGATAAGTAACTAGAAAACATCACCTTTAACCTGTCTGCAATATAGACATGACTGCCACTTCCCCTTAGCCCAAGACAAAATGATTCAAAGTTTCTTTCTTGCCTAGCAAATTTTGAAAATTTTTACTTTCATAAACTTGTCACAGCAAATCCTTTTAATTAGGCATTTTTAAGTCTCTATATTATATTAATTTCAGTTTAGTAGAGCTTGGCACACAGGATATATTCAATAAACTTTTTATAGTTGGGCTTATTTTTAAAGTATAGTTAGCACAGTAAACAATTCTTGAACCTGACTCTTCATAATGTATTGGTAATAACTTATCTCTTTGTTTGTATTACTGCAAAAGAGAAAATCACAAATGGGCAAATTAGTTTTATCAAACTATCCATATATTTTATATTATTAACTGATCAGAACACATAACACACTACCTTATCTACACTCTCCGACTCTTTAAACAGCACAAAGCCAAAACCCCTTGATCGCCCTGTGATAGGATCTAACTTCAGAGTGCAGTCTACAACTTCACCAAATTTGGAGAAGTAGTCCTTCAGATCTTTCTTTGTAGTGTCCCAGCTAAGGCCGCCTATAAACATTTTCCTGTAAAGACAAAAAGCAATATTAAAATGCTAAAAATATATATCAAACTTTGCCTTAAGTACCCATATCAATAATACCTTTTTCAAACTGCCCCCAATTTACACGTCATTCTTCCTACATAACCACATATCAAGAACACCTTATTCCACTTTTAGAAAGTTTTACTTTATCACTGCTGCACCTGCATAATTACAATATAGTGAGCAAGCAGCAGGTTAAGTCTTTTGACTTAGCAAAGATAAATGTATCCCCAAAGTAAAAAACAAAACAAAACTGTACATTAGCTCTTTCTCAAAATACAAGTTAAATATTGGTAACAGCAAAATACAGAATTTTAGCTTCAAATTTCTATTCCAAATCTTCATTATACTTGTAAAAAAGCTATGCAGTCCCCACTGATCACAGTGGCAGCATCAAGTCTACGCTGAAGCTCCTTTGTATTTAACAGTTCCTCATTAACAAAACTCTTAGCACATAAAATGGAAAATTCTAAGTCTCACGATTAACCTGTAAACCAAGTTTTTCGATGTGCTAAGAGTCCTTAATAAAGACAAAATAATCATGCAAACAATTCAGTGACCAAAAAGAATTATGTATTGAAGCACAATCCACTAATTAACCTAAATGATTTATTTACAGTAGAACCTCAGTTAACCAGCAATAAAATATTTAAACCTTTAAAATACTAAAAGTGGCTGGTGGTATATGGAAGCCACTAAGACACTTTAAGACCAAAAATATATATTCGGAAAAAAAAAAATTAAGGTGAAATCTTTTTTTGAACGGCAAAAGGCCATAAAGCTCAGATCTGGCAACTCCATGATCCTTTTTAGATGTGTGCCCTATGCCCCCCCTCCAAAAAAGAGCTAATATATACCTTCTACCCTTTAAAGAGACAGGACTGGAGATTTTTATTTTAAGGGTAAACTGTCAGAATTTGTTATGTGAGGGCTAAAAATTCCACCATGGGAATAAAATCATCCTTGCTCAGTAATTTCTCTTTATAACTGGAGTGAGTAGGTGTAGGGATGGGGATGTGGTACTAACTTCCAGCTCTGGAAAGAAATGAAAGGAGAAAACATCAACATCTTGTGGGCTTTTAGGATATTGCCACTAAAGCCAATTCTTGCAACAAGAAGCCAATTTTATCCCTAGAATAAGATCTTGCTTCTGCTTCTCCCTAAAGATGCCAGATTAACTGAGGTGTTACTGATCTTACTATTTTATCCATAAACTTGTTTTTACTTCTAATGACAAAGTTAACTTTTAATGCAAGAGAAGTCTTACTTTACAGGCATATACTGTGCTTCCCACTTTAGGTTAGTTTTTCAACTTGTACACATATTCTAGAGTTGGGCCATTTATATGCTTAGCTTTTAGGACCTTCTCTGATAAAATTTCCATGCTTTAAATAACCTTTATTAACCCTTTTTTGTATATTTTTATAATCAAATGAACATAAAAACACCCATGTATAGGTATTGTTAACATTTCTTGATAATTCCATGGGAAAAAAGTTGAGGTATTTTTCATTACATTTTCTTTCATTCAAATAATACCTTGTAATATCCAATTCTAGTCACTTAAGTTACCTTAACCATCTTATTTTTTAACCTAAAGATCCAGAGTACTTCCTTCATACATGAAAGCAGATTACCAACATTTACCCTTTCAAGATGAGAAATAACTATCTTTTAGAAAATGAGAAAGCTAACTAGTAAAGCAATAACCTCTTGCTCAGTTATCCATGGCAAGTTCCAGAACAGAAACAGCTTCAAGTAAGTTGAAATTTAAATATTAAATTACCACTTCTGTAATTATTACAGAAATTTTTCATCAATAATTTAAGTTTAAATCATTTCAGCCTGAAGAGAATATCTGAGGAACAGACCAGACACAGAATTTTCTTGCCTTTCAATTTTAAGCTTTTTAAAATAAGGCTTTTGTATTTGAGACATAACTAGTTTTGATTTTATTTAACCAAGGCAATGTTTATATTGAGTTAAGTGTCCTTAAACAGAAAACAATTACAAAATAAATTATAACACTAAGAACGAGGCATGTTCTACCATTATTCACAAGCCCCAAATGTTTTTATACAGCATAGAAGTCAGTTTCCTTAAATATTAGATAAGCATACTAATTCATTAACTAGCCCTATAAGTGCTCTCCAAAGAGAAGGTGTTACCCAGGCTGGTGTGGCTCAGTGGATGGTCTGATTTTCAGTCAGGGCCCAATCCTGGGTTGTAGGCCAGGTCCCCAGTAGGGGCCACGGGAGAGGCAGCCACACGTTGATGTTTCTCTCTCTCTTTCTCCCTCCCTTCCCCTCACTCTAAAAATAAATAAATAAAATCTTTAAAAAAAGAGTTGTTGTTAAATGTGCCTACCTTCGAACTGAAAAAGGTCACTAAAGGTGCTATCCTTCCTAATCAATCAATCAAGTCCCATTTATTCAGACTATAAAATATCCTGTCCAACTATTTGTATTCCATAAGACTGATTACTATTTCTCAAAAAATTAAAGCAAAATATGTAGTAAATTTCAGCTATCCAGTACCTTTAAAGAATGAAAGCAAATGTTCCACCTTCCTTTAGGCACTGCCAGCCTTCCCTAACATCTCTCCAATTGGTTTTTAACCTTCGATTACTTGAAATAAAATTTTTACTTCAACATATCACCCTTCTGCCTTCTTAAATACAGTAATTATAATTTGTCACTGTATGGGTCAGTCATCCCTAATATATTATTACAGTATTTATTAGAAAGTTATTTATTATTACACATAATATACCTCTTAGCTCTTTTAGCAAGTTACTTTTCATTTTTGCCAGGTTGATCATCAGTGGCTTTTCTAAAATACCCCCTTCTCCCATTTTGCAGGGTAGGTAGATGGCACTAAAAACTTTCCAAATTTTGTATAAAGTACAAAGTCTCTGAGTAAGAGCCTTAGTGGCCCTTCTGAGGCAAATGCATTACCATTTGGTAGGCCAAAACACACTAGTACTTCTACTCTAATTACGGAAAATTGCTGCACAACAGATTACCAGACAGGTAAATATGCTACAATGAACACAAACTACCAAACCCATTCTATCTGTACTAAATGGAACGTATTAAATACATTCCATCTTTATTCAGTAGGAACACCAAAATATCACAGTATGGTACAATAAGGTCTGTTACCTTATTCTGGATAAATGGGTGTTATCATAATTCTGGATAAATGGGAACTTATTTTTGCCTTTCTAGAACATCAGCAGTCTGACATGCTCTCCTTCAAAATTATGAGATGGTAGGATGATGATACCAATTTAAATTTATGGTTTAAATTATTGTATCTTGCTTAAAGCACAATACCTATTGTCCATCCAGATTACCTCTGCTGCATTGAATACAAAGACTGACTTCCAAGTTGCTGCCACTCCTGCAGAGATGTGCAAACACTTTACAATGAAGTACTGAGTCAAAAAAATCCTACGCATCCGAGTTAAAACATCACAAGACTTGAGTAGCAACAAAAATGGGCCCCTAATGCTGCAATGAAGTTTAAGATCTGATCTGTAGTTGTAAGTATATCAGTAATCCCAATTAAAATGTAGGACTTCAACTACAGTATTTTATTACGAAAGTTTTAAAACCCTATAAGCTGTTTAGCACCCAAAAGGCAATATATTCAATTTAAAACACCTACTCAGCTGAAATCTGCTTGCTTTTACTAAATATTGATTTTACACCATATTATAATACTAAACAACAAGCATCAAGTTATGCAACTCAGTGCAAGTGAGTTATCTAAATGCTATGCAGTATCATTTAGGAATTTAGGATGCTTTGTGGGACACACTTTGGAGAAAATAAATTTAGAGGCAGTGAGCCAAAACTGCCTGGCTTTAAAATCCTACCTCCACCACTACCTGTGACCCCAAGGGGGGGAAAAAAAATTCCATGATTGTTCTCACATCTGTAAAAGAAAAAAAAAAAAAGACTAAAAGCCTACACCTCATATATCTGCAAGTGAGGATTAAATGTACACACTAAAATGGCACAGAACATAGTCTGATGTATACTAAGTGCTCAATAAAAATAAATTACTATTTAGTAGTAGAGCACAGTGTTAAGTATAATTTAATAAAGCAAATTTTTCATTCACTCAATGGTATAATTTCAATCTGCATGAGCGATATGAAGTTTCCAACACTGAGGGGAAAAGGCCAGGGTGAGTTTTATATAAATGGATCCTAGGATTATTTTCAGACATAACCCAGAAATCTTTAAGTATTTCATGTAAAACATACATAGACTGAAAATTAGGTTATCTAAGACTCTCAGTGTAGTTCCAAAATCACCTGACAACTCATCTGGTTATGTTAACATCAGTTAATGTTAATAAGAAATAATTTCAAAATATAAAAGGCAATGCATACGGAGCAGAGCTGGCTGGTGGGTAATGTTCTGATTTAATATTTCTCCCCCCACCATCTCAGTCCAAGGAACTTTATTGTCTGTGCTACTGAGGTCACAAGGTTTAACATTCCAAAGCCAACAGTGTTTTATTTCAAGATACTTCCCCTAACAAGTCTTACTGTGAAACACCTCATTCAACATAAAATAATAAGCATCACTAGACTTCCAATTCTAGAATAGGGACCCTGCCACTCCCCTGAAAATTCTGTTAACTTTCAAACATTTCTGAACAAATCATGATCTTCGTACATGGTTTTATAACAAGTTCTGACAGTTTAAAAAACACAACAGGATGTGATTTACGTTTCAAGTATATAACACGACTAGCCAATCACTGTCACCTTTTAGAGCAATGTTACCCGAGTACGCCACTGACCCTTATTTAAATAAATTTCCTGGTATTTTATCATTGTAATTATTTCTTTAAAATTCTAAAATGACAAGTATAATGAAATCTCACAACACATACTTTTTCCTCAGAAATTATAGATTTATTATTTTAAAGCCACCAGTTACCTATAATGGAAGGCAATGGGTTTACTTTCTGCAACTAGGTAGCATCCCATGTTAGGGTAATCATTTTAGACTGTAAAAAATACCTCTGAAAATAACCTGACAAACTTTCAACAAGTCATTAAAAAAGATTAATTCCTCTTGCCTACTATATTAAATCTCATTATACTTTAGAATGAACCCAAAGTGACTAAAAAAGATAGGCTGAAAATATAATAGCTAATAAATTAAATATGACAGATTTTGAATAAACTGTTAAAATGTTCAACCCCAAATCTTCCCTTTTTCTTCATTTCATTCCAAGGCAGGAATGACATCTTGTATTTTTACTTGTAAAATAAACTCTCAGCTTTATAAGATAAATTCCCATCTACCTAGAGGTTAAGGAATAGGGTTTCCTTAACCTAGAGGTTAAGGTTCTGGTTAACTGAGATTACTACACATCCATAATTCCATAAAGATTTCTATTGGAAATCAGTTTAGATATCAACACTAAATTCAGAAAATGATTTTTACCTTTATTGATTAAATTTCAGAATCTTGCAATGCTTAAACTTTTTATTATTATAAGAGAAAAGTTATAAAAGATTCATCCATGACATTGTCTGTTGGTTACTTTCTGAGTATATTGGCTCATAGCTTTTCATCTTTCTCATAAAACTTAAAGGGGGGGGGGATTTTTCTAGTTGTTTTGGCTCTGTGATAGTTTCAAGTCTAGGTAAGCAGGAGTTTACACATGACCAAATACTTAAAACTATCACCTTGATTATTGGCCAAACACTGCCAGTAATGAGATTCTCCCCACCCACCCCCAAATTGTCTTAAATGTCTATCTGCAATGTACAATATAATATTCCAGAAACTAAAACATGCTTACCTTTACTCCACAGGAGTAAACCACTGGCAGTATCAACTATTAAGACACAGGACAAATACACACAAGCTATGAAAGCAAGCTACGTAGTCAATCTTCCTGTGGTGAGCGTTGTTTCCAACACATAAAGATCAGCAAACCAAGTAACAAACACATTATGTTACCTGAGACCACACTGTTGGAAGTGAAGTAACAGAAACAGATCCCACGCTTCCAGCATCCAGTTCAGTGCCCTATCTACTAAAATGTTGAAGCAGAACTAAAGTGAAATAAAACTTTGAACTAACAGAAGTTATGTTTCACTCCATTTGTACACCTGCACACATTTGAGGTGCACAGTTTTAAGTAGAACAGAAGTTATTCTATTCCTTTTTAAATGCTTTCAAGCATGGCATGTATCACTTGAAGGCTAAAGTTAACCATCCTACATGTTTGGCCATAAATCACAATAGAAGACTCAATACTTTGTTGTATTAAGGCAGCCTTACAACTGACAAAATACTCAGGCAATATTAAAACTACCCAGTAAATACACACTTACATGGTTAGTCCCATTTATTAAAAATTAACAGGATACAACCTACAGCAGAATTCACAAAATTCCCAAACAGGCAAATTACACTTTCATAACTAAATGGGACTATTTTGCTTCCTGCCCAACCCAATGCAGACCAGTCAATTTACCTATCTTTTAACACTGCCTGAAAGCTAATAGTGTTACAGTTTTCTAGTGATCAAGAAACTTCAAAAACTCCCTCCAGGTAGCTTGCAACATGGCATGTGTATTTTGCCAGACACTGATTTTCAAGTATCTAGCCTAACAACTGCAGCCCTGTAGAGAACATACCAAAATAGGAAATTCCAGTGCAAATGCTTCTAAGTAAAAACCAAAGATGTTAAAGTTGGAAAGATTAAAATGAGGTAAACTCAGGAAGGCATTTTACTATGGAAATAATTATTCTAAAAGCCCATAGTAGACTGTGGAAACATACACTTGGGTTTGTAACAGGCATGTCCTCAAAATAGCCATGTATTCTTATACTCAAATTTAAAAGTTTTAAGTCTACAACAAATGGATTCTGAAAATATTTTTAGGATGAAACTGTAATCACTTTATTCTAAAGTCAGAATTGTAAAAAGAAATATCCGCAGAAATGTGTCTTGAGAAATTAAATTTAGATGATTTTATATCCAGTAGACAGTCTTATCCTTACTATTGAGACTATTATGAAACTACTGCCCAATGTCCCTCAAACTGGGGCACAGAGAAAAGAACAGTTATGGTGGCAAGTACACAGACACCTAAAGAAGTTTAACGGTCTTAAGGTTTTGTTTTTCTTCTGCTCAAAAAGTAAAAAATTATTATTAACAGGATGAGGCTGGGTGATTGGGCAGTAATTTTAAAAAGTCTAATATTAGACTTTAAAAACGAGAAGGTGCCCTGGCCGGCGTGGCTCAGTTGGTTGAGCATTGGCCCAAAACTGAAAGGTCACTGGTTGATTCCAGGCCAGGGCACACACGCCCAGGTTGCTGGTTGGGGGTTCAGTCCCCCATTGGGGCATGTGCGAGAGGCAACTGATTGATGTTTCTCTCCCTTCTCTATCTTCCTCCCTCCCTCCTCTCTAAAACAATAAACATTTTTAAAAAATAAAAATAAGATTATTTGTTAAATGTAAACTTGCTTAACAAAATTAAGCTCAGTAAAACCCTATTTTCAGCAGGTAATAATTGGTCAGAATCTAAAATTTTCATTAAACTGTAAACATTTAATTGCCCATTTTTCCTGAGAGGTCACTCGAAAAACTTGTAAAGTTATATAGTATTAGGTATAGCAAGGCAAGGATAATTCTTACAAGAGTAAAAGCAGCGACCTTCAAACCTAAGTTTTATAGTCCTTTCAAATTACTGAAAAGAACTGCTTACATAATATTTGAAACATATAATGGAGTAAAAAAGTGAAGTACAATTATGGTTTAATCTTAGTTTGCCACTAGTAGCAAGGAACGTATCAGTATGAGAGACTGTAACTTCCGTTATTCTGTATGTCAAACTCTGACCCCAGTTTCTTCCGCTTTTCCCTTCAGACTATTGCTTCCAAGTCTCCTTTATCTCCAATATAAAACTGGACAGGTTTCAGTGGATGAGAATACAGTAAGAAAAGCTCGTGAAAATTTAAATGTTACCCAAACTGGGCTCTATCTACAAATTACTGGCCCTCTATGCTCCAGTGGTGGTGTACAAAAAACTCCTGGAAAACTCAAACATAGTCCTAGAGAAAGAATAACATTTAAGGAAAAGGAATAATGTAAAAAAAGATTCTCAATCTACCAGCCTTCCAAAGAGAACCCATGCAATTGTGAACATGTCAACCAACCACCTAATTAACATTCCAGCCAAATCACACACAAAAAAATCTGATTTAAGAGCTGTAGTGGAAAGCCACATTCAGCCCACCTCTGACTCATACATATACAACTCTTAAAAGTTTTTATAACTGTTTATAAATATGCTTTATAATAAAAGACATACATTTTTGCATACTACATATACACAATGCTACTTTAAAAAATGTTTACTTTTGCACCAGAAACCTGTTAACCAGGGTCACCCCAATAAATTCAATAAAAAGAAAAAAGTAAAAGGAAATAGGGAAAATTAATTTTCATGTATTTTATTAAACTCAATATAGCCAAAATATTATTTCAACATTTAATCAATAAAAACTTATAAGTAAAAAATAATAAAGTTGTTTTACTTTTGACATCTCCAGAATATTTCATTATAACATGCAAGACATTTTAAACACAAGATTTTATATCAGGTAACCACATTTAGCACTAAATTTAGAATTCCAAATATGCCTTAAAAACAAATCAAATTTGAAATTACAGTAATATTGCCCAGGTTTAAAAATATCGTTATTAATTAAGCTTTAATTGGCAAACCACAATTACATGCATTACCACAGACCCAAAACCATGTAATGGCATCAGTTTTGCCCAAAGATCACTCATGATGCCTAAAAAGGTTTTATATCCCAGGTACAAGATATCTTACTGTACTAATGTCTAGAATTTCCTGGGGAGTCATTGGGCAACCAACCAAAACACAGCCTCTGCAAGTTATCACTACTGAAACCTTTATAATACAGAAATAAAATTTAAAAGTTTTACCATTCTTCCCGCTGTGCCGTCGCTGCTTCAGAGTGTCGTGGGGAGGAGTTTGAATGGCTAGGGAATTAACAACCGGTACAGCAACCAATCAAAATTCTAGTTTTAGTTTTTGACATTGTTAGGGTTAAAAACTTTAATTCATTTACACTTCAGTTCAACAGTAGATAACTACAAAGGCAGCTGCTTTGTGATTTGAAAAATCAGAGCTAACAGAAAGCCTGCCCCAAACAGCAAGTTATACAATTACTCATTTTAGTGCCTCTGCCCAAAGAACAGAATTCAGAAAACAAAAACCAAAATATTAAAGGCTTAAGTTTCCAAATATTTAACATATTCCTTTATGAAATTAGCTATATATTATTCAAAATTAACTAAGGAAAGCTAGTTTCCTATCCCACTTCCAACTCTCCCAAAAGTCAGCACAATCAGTGTAACAGCTGGACAAGTCTGTCTGGGCTGATACTAAATCCTATGCTCCAAAGGGCTTCTCTTTCCCCCCTCTAAATTTTGTGCTCCTTCCCAACTGCTTTTGCCTTTCCAACACCTTTCTCCTTGTTATAGTGAAATAAATTCACACACACTACAAAAAGGATTGGAAGCGTTAACCCAAGGTCAGCAGTCAGTGAAGGGAGTAAGAAAACCCAACCAAGAACCCCGATTTAGTCCCGTCTGCTAACTCCTGTAGTGTGCTCCCACTCCCAAATGCTGCATTTTTATACGTAAGTGCAGCGTTAGGTAATGTGTACAGCCAATTCCAATTGAAGGAAGCAAGTTACAACATAAAAACTTGGGGAGAAAAAACATGTCATAGCGTAATACAGGATTTGTTCATTTTTTGAAAGGCTAGTGGGCCCCCTTTAACAGTGGGTAAGAGCTGGAAGGAGATATCGAGAGACCAAAAAAGGACACTAGGCCCCGGGTGGCGAAAAAAGGGTTTTGTAAAAAAATGGAAATTGCACAGAAAAAGTAAAGTAGGTAAGAGTACAGTCCGTACGAACAATTGGGGAACCCAATACCTGAAAGCAAAAAAAGGGTGCGTGGTTAGTATAACTCGGCGGGGTGGGGGAAGGGCAGCCAGCAAGTCGGAGGTAGAACAGCTCCAGTTAAGTGCAGGCCCCGCGGACAAGGAACTTAACCAAAGCCCGTGGAGCAAAACCCAATATACCAACTGGAGATTCGGGGAATTTCACCTAATCCAATTTGTTCCCTAGGCTGAAAATGAAAAGTAGGGGCTATGTAAGCAAGCCGTTGTGCGACAGTGTAAAGTGGAAAGACGATGAGGTCAAGGCGAAACTTATTCAAAACAGTAAAAAAAAATTCGGCCTGAAGCCGAAACGAAAGGAGCACAGGTGGAAACCTACACCTTCCCCAAAGCATGTACGTATAAAACAATCGCAACGTCTCGGGATGCTGGAGTGAGACGCACCAAATAAACCTTAGTTGGGGTCCAAGAATAAAGGCTTTGTGTGTTTGCGTTTTTACGCCCGGGACTTTAGAAAACGGGGAACCGAGGAGGCAGAGAAAGGGGGGGGGGGAAAGGGCACCCTAGACAGGCGGGAAAAAATCCTGGCGGCTAAGTCGGTGGGAGGAGACCCAAGGCAAGGGAGGGAAGGAGGGCGGGCCGGGGAGCAGCATGGTGATGGCTAAAGGTGGAAACGTGTGTGATGGGGGAGGGAACAATAAGCAGGCAGGGGGAGAAGGAAATGAAAGCCCCGGGGACGCCAATGTAGAAAAGGGGTAACAGTGCAAGAAGGGTGCATGGGGACCTAGAGGGCGGGCGGAGAGCGGGAACGAGGCCTAATGGCGGGGAATAGGGAGGGGGAGGGGTAACTTAGTAGGGCCTGGCTATCCCGGGCCGCCCCTTACTCACCCTTCATCCTCCTCGTTCTTACTGGCATCGATCTTCGCCCCTTCCGACTCAGCGCTGCCCCCTTCAGTGCCTCCGGCCGCGGTTCCGCCCCCGGTCCCGGCTCCGCTTCCCGCCGCCGCCGATGCCCCCTGCGCCGCCGCCACCATGGCTCCCTCCTGCTCGCCTGCCGAGCCGCCTACCGCCGCCGTTGCAGCCGCCGCCGCCCCGTCTCCGCCGAACTGCTCCTCCGACATAGTGCTACTGCCTCCGCTGCCGAAGAGACTACACCCGACGCTGCCGCGAACCGAAACTAGCAGCAAAGTAATCCCCGCCGCTGCCGCGCGCCCGCTGTACCGCGCGAAGCACACAACAAGGCAGAGAAGGCGCGCGTGGCTGCAAAGGCTCTTGCGCCTCTCCCTGGCCTGCCCACCTCACCTCCCACTCTCGCGCAGCGCGCACTCCCGCTCTCTTCGACTGTACTGAAAAAGAATAAGCAGCGGCGGCCGCTCTTGCCTCCTAACCTCGCTTTAATGGCGCCGCCGCGGACCACCTAAAATGGCCGACGGAAGAACGGCGCGTCCCGGTCACGTGATGCCTGAGCGCGCCCTTTGCACCTCCCCCGCCCCCTCCACCGCTATTTCCACCCCCCTCCTTTCCTTCTCTGTCCCGCCCTCCCGCTCCCTTTTATATTTTCCTCCTTCGCGCTGTATCGCACAGCGTGGGGCCTTTAAAAGGGACCGGAAGTGGCGTTCTATAAGACGGCCTCGCGGGGACCATCGAGAACAAGGAGCGCCGTTTCGAAGGTGCGGCTAGAGGTGCCCCTTCCTCTGCCCCCGCCCTTCCGAGGTTTCCTGGATTCGCCTCACCCACCCATCCCACCCACCCCCACACTTCAGCGGCCGACGGGGCTGTGGCAGTACCTTGCGGAAGGCTGCCGCTCCCTGTGCGCCTGCGGCGTGGAGGTGGGGTAGGGTAGGCGTGCACTCGCTGCGCCTTCTGTCCTAGAAGTTCCCAGCCCGAGAAAGGCCGCCCCGAGGTGTACTCCCTCTGCCTCCGGCTATGTGCCGAGTGGTGTTTGGGGACCCCTGTCTCACCGTTTGCGGAGAGAGGCGCCAAGGCGGGCTGCGCGCCTGCAGACTGCTGCAGCTCCTCCGCCTACCGTTATTGCCTGCGACCGGGTGACATTGAGGTTTCCCGTGCTGCCGCCGCCGCGCCATCCACCCCACGGCGGGCAGGCCGAGACCGCCGACTATTAGGACTTCTTTATCTTTTAAGATTTGTTTTCCAAGTATGACTTTTCCTTGCCTGCTTTTCTCCTGAAAGTTTTCGTCTAAAGAAGAAGGTAACTTTTACATTTTAAGGAACAAATTGTTTTGCTTTTCTTGTTTTGTTTGGAGATCCTAAAACTTCTATTCTTTGAAAATACTGAGAGTTGAGAAATGTGTTACGTCAACCAAGGGTTCATTTATTTTTATGATTTTTAGTCCTTGTAGTACATAGAATATATAAATGCTGTGGATCATCTTTACAAGGTTTCTGAGTTTGTTGGGGGTGGGGTGTGATTTTTTAAAAACACCGTAGACATTTCATGCAGGGTAACAGTAAAATTGTTTAATAGACCTATTAGAAATCCCAAATGCTTTGGCTGAAGACTGGATTATTCGGGCTTTGGGATTTGCAGCTTCCTGTAGAGCACCGAGAAGAAAATACAGTTTTTAGGTACTTCTTTAGTCAACAAATAGTTATTTGCCTATTTGGCATGTGCCCAGGCACTGGGGAAACAAAGACTAATGCAAAATACAGCAAAGAATTCTGAAGAGTTTAAATGTTTGTTTACCACTATGTAATTAAGTTAACTTCTCTGAATTGAACATTATCTAAAAACCTCAAAGGAAGATTAAAAATATCTAATTTTTATTAATCAAGTTTGTAAAATTTGCACTGCCGAACAATTGAAACTCAAGAATACAGAACAAAATTTGAAAACATCCTCAAATTGACTCTTACTAGTACAGCACAAGGAACATAGTCGATAATATTGTAATAATTATGTATGGTGTCAGACGGGTACTAGACTTTTTAGGGAGGGTTACTCCGTAAGTTATGTAAATGGCCACTATTCTGTACACCCGAAAGCAATATAAAATGGAATATCAACTGTAATTGAAAAATAAAAAGTATACACGTATAACCCTGGCCGGACGGATCAGTTGGTTAGAGCGTCCGTCCGTACACCGAAAGGTTGCAGGTTCGATCCCTGGTCAGGGTGTCTGTGGGAGGCAACCGATGGAGTTTTCTCTGGTACATCAACGTCTTTATCGCTCTCTCTAATATTCAATAGACTTCTTCTCGGATGAGGATTAAAAATGTATAAATAAAAGGATATATTTTTTAAATGCCCTGCCGGTGTACTCAGTCGGAGCGTCACCCATACACAAGGTTTCAGGTTCGATTTCTGCCGAGGCATATGCTTAGGTTTCCGATTCCATCCCCTGTGAGTCTGGACGGGTGCCCATGGATGTTTCTCACATTGATGCGTGTCTGTCTCTCTCCCTCTGTTTCTTCCTCCTTCCCTCTGTCCTCCTCTCTCTCTCTCTAAAATCAATTATAAAAAAATATATCCTTGGGTGGGGATTTTTTTTAAAGTATACGCACATATAATCTTACTGAATTGCTGTATTAAGCAAATCACACATGAGCAATGTCAAGAAACAAGCATCTTAGATAAAGTGCTAGTGACTTCAGGTATGTCTCCACCTGTTAAAATAGTAGCTAAGGAGAAAGCGAGCATTATTCTCAAGCCAAATAATCCAATTTAGAGAAACAAAGACCACCGAAGAAGGTATCTCGAATCTTCTCTGCCTTCAGAAGCGGATTCTTTTGCTCTAATGACAGCCTTAGATATGCAAACCGAAGTAACGGACTTTCTCAAAAGTTCATTTTAATTCATATGTAGCCTGGTTGTTTCTGGACTTTTGGAATTTATATAAAAATGTATGTAAAAAATACTAATAATTTAAAAGCTGAAACCTTTACTGTATGCCATATGTATTTATGCCATATTACTGATATCTCTATATATCATCGTCCAGACCTCTGCACACTGTGCTCCTACATCCACACAACATTTCTCGTAGAGCTCACTTCAGTCCTAGTTCTTTTCACATTTCCTCATGTGCATAGTAAACTCCTATTGATCTTTCAAAACCCCAATCAAGTGTACTCTTGTAATGTTTTCCCAGACTCCCTGGGGCAGAATTAATCATTCATTCTCAAAGCCCTTTATCCTTCCCTCTGTTATTCTAAGTATGCAGTTGTACTAGATTATGAGTTTCTGGAGAGCAAAGATAATGGGTTGTGTGTATTTTAGGGATACTCATAAATGTATACATAATAGACTGTCATATAATTTTTGGTTGAATTATAGAATGACAAAATACTGGATATTTCCAACCTTCTGTGTTTGGAGCCTTTGAGGCAAATTAGGTGTGCTTCCAAAGAATTAAAAGGTTCCTCTCCCCACCATTCCATTTCCTCTCTGGCATAAAAACACTTCCTCAAACCACTTGATGACATGTGAAACTCCTTAAGAAGGAGAAAACCAAACTTTTATTTCACAATTGCAAGTAAGAATTTAATGTTTCAATGGCTGAAAATTATATATTAGCACTGTATATAGGAAGCAATATCCCCTTTCAAAGTCCATGACATGTTTCAGATAATGCAGTGTAATACTGGATCTTCATTGAATTCAGCCTTTGTGAAGAATAATGACAGAAAAAACTGAGGTACTTATAAGAAGCCAAAGGATCCAAGACTGAAATGAATCACTTTTACCCAGGACAGGATATACACATCAGAGTCAAGCAGTCACAGTTTTAACCTTCTAAAAACAATCTACAAACAGAGCGAGCAAACCTTATCTTTGAATTTATTTTAAAGTGGCAACCTGGAATAAACAGTGTCGAAAAGAAACAACACGAAGGACCCATTTCCTATATAAGGTACATGTTCTCAAACCTCTTCTACAACAGTGCTAAATAGCCATTTGCTAACCTGCAGAACACTCTCAGTAAAATCTAAGCATTTTGTTGAAGAATTAGCTTGGGGTTTTAGGTGAAGTGACCAATTGCCCAGTGAACAGTTTCTAACATCATACCTAGTTGTCAGGAAGCTCTCACTTCACTAGAGAAAATAGAGGCCCCATCATTGTGAACTGTCACATTTTACTTCAGCAAGCCTGCCACAGAGTCTGAGTTTTGCTTAACTGCAGAGATGTCAACCTTTATATTCAGTTAAAGAAAACCTAGCTCAAAAAGGACTCAGACAATAAGGAAATGTAATCATCTTACTCCAGACCTACATATCCCACCACTGCCTACTTAACATCTCCACGTGTCCCATGGCATCTCAAACTTTCAATGTCCAAAACTGAACACCTTCCCAACAAATCAGCTTCTCGTCTTCCACTACAGTAAATGAAACCTCCACCCGCCCATGTGCTCCTGGCAAAAATCAGGGAGTCCTAGGTATCACTCCATGCATCCAATCAATCAACTACCTCCAAAATGTATGTTGATGCACCTATATTCTTCTTAGAACATAAATAGTGGGGTTATTTCTAATTAGATTTATTCACATTCAGCCATGCAGCAGAGCACAGGTACATTTCTGATGCTAGGAATATAAGTGTCTATAACAGAGAAAGTCTTTGATCTGAGCTGACATTCCAGTGAGAGAAGCAAACAACAGACAAAATAAATAGATGTGTTATGTAATTTTAGGTAGTAAGAGGAAGAAAAATAATAACTAAGGTTCTAGAGACAGATTATGTATTATTTTAGATAGGGTAGTCAGAGGAGACTTCAAGGAAGTAACTTTTTCACTAGAGCCCTGAAGGAAGTGAAAGAGAAAGCCATACACATAGCTTAGGGAAGACTACAAGGTAAAGGCTAGAGGGTACTTGGCACTTTCAGTGAACAGTCGAGGCCAGTGTGGCTGAGTACAGTTTAGGGAAGAAAGCATGTATAAATCATACCTGAGAAGGATCCAAGAATGAGGTCAGCCAGGGCCTTGTAAGCTGCAGTTGGCATTTTGCTTTTACTATAAATATGATGATAAACTGTGAGGGTGTTGAGGAGGGGAAGGGCATAACTTGACAAACTTTTAAGTGTCCAGAATAATCTAGAACATTATAATCTGAATTCTGATAATCTAGATTGTTCTGGATGTTGTATGGATGGACAGTGGACTGTGAGGGGTATAAGGAAGATGAGTTAGAAGGCCCCTATCATGAAGCCGTCATAGTTGATTTCTTCTGGCGAGGCAAATCTGCAAATAAGGTCTTATTTAAATGTAGTCACATGACTTTTCCTAGAATCTCAGTTTCTACAAAGAACATGCTCTTAAACAAGGGATCATTAAAAATAAAAACTGAATTTCATTGCTAATATTTCCAGTAAAGAATATGACTCTTGTTTTCATTAAATTCAGATTTTTTTTTCTTTTTCTCCCCCCTCTTTGAAACTCTGGGATGAAATTTCTTTAGCTGCTGCAGCTAGAGTTTGTCCAGAGTCTTTTCATTAACTCTGCCTCAGGCATTGCAATAAGTACAATATTTTGACTTGAACTAAGTTCTGGCATGTTGGATACTCCAAATTTCTTTTTCCAGGAACCAAGGCTGAAGTTAAATAGTATCATGTTTTGTGTCATAATGTACTTTTAAGTTTCTTTTAGCTGTAATTTTATAATTGTCCTATTTAGTTTGCAGGAGCTACAGTTCAAGGGAATAATAATTGAAAGAGAACTTAATACAGAAAACTTGGGGTTTCCAGATTAAGGTTCAACTAACAAATACTGAAAACCTAAAAAAAAAAAAAAAAGTTAAGAATGTGTCTCCTGTCCTAGGGGGCTATTTGGAGTTTTGTCCTTTGTTGCAGTGGCTCTAAGTTATTTGCTGTTCCTTATCCCATACAGACTGCATGAGAATAATTACTTCCTTATACCGTAACTGAAGATTCTCAACACAGTTGCTCAAAAGTCACACTTTTAAAAAATGAAACAATCAAATAGTCCCTCTGGCCATAGTAGGAGGGGTTTATTCTGTTTTAACTGGTTCATGTCCTTGATGTAGTACATGTTTGCTGTTTGGGGTCCCCCAGCATCAATTTTCCCCTCTCAATAACAGGAGAAGCCCATGGGCTGGCACAGGGGCTAGGGAACAGTAAGTCAACTAATCATAATGAACTCATCACCCCTGGTTACATCATTTGGTTTGGGAAAGGCACTGGGCCTAAGCTGGCCAAGCTCATTGAAGAACTTCTCGTCAACATTGAGTGACTAAATAGTCTCCTACAGTCAGGTCATTCACAAGCTGAGAAGCATGTAGCTGAGGGAACCACCATACAGTGGCCTTTGCAACAGAAAGATGGCTGTGAAGGTAGGAACCAAACAGCAATGAGGCATTACCAAGACATGAAGGACAGGAAACCAGGCTGTAGTCACAGTCTTTGAACTACCAGATCACTTTCTGCCCACAGCTATCCCTACCCTTAGACTTAGTTGACTCAATAAATTCCCTTTATTAGTTAAACCAGTTTGACTTTCCAATTTATCTCTCAAAATCAAAAGGATTCTAACTATGCTGAATTGCTAGTTGTCAGCTCAGCATTACAACCACCCACTTGTACCCTCTCTGCTTCACAGAGAAGAAGGCAGGAACATTTCTCAGAATCCCCTTCCTTTATTGTTCCGAGTTAGAGTTTGCCACTGAGAAGTACTCATGGTAGATTGGGAAGGCAGAGAAAAAAAGCTTTTATTCTCAGGAAGTTGAGGCAACATCACAGGCTTCTCTTCTCCCAGGAGATTGTGGCAGTTTCCAGCTTCTCAGATCTCACCACAAGCTCTCACATTGCAATTGTGGCAGCCAAACACAATGGGTTCTCAAGACTTCTGTGCAAATTCCTGCTTTGTGGTCAAGGTGACCCTAAATGGGAGCTCCTCTAACATCTCCACAAACTCTAGCTGCTTATATTTCTCCATGAGTTCTGGCTTCTTCAGTCTGCTCTAATGCTTCAAGCCAGCCATTACGGAATGTTCTCTGATCCTTCTGCTGCAGCTCCCAGACCACTATTCCTCCAGCTTCCACACTCACCTAATCCTCAGTCCCTGCATTAAATCTCTTTATTCCAGACTACTTGCAGTGGCTTTGTTTTCCTCACTACACCTAGTTATTGGTAACGGAAGTAGTTCCCAGGAGGCACAGAACTTTAAGAATGGGAATTGAATGGGAATTGGCCCTGGCCGGTGTGGCTCAGTGGGATTAGCACTGCCCTGCGAAGGAATGAGTTGCCAGTTCAATTCCCAGTCAGGGCACATGCCTGGGTTGTGGGGTGTGGGAGGCAACCAACTGATGTTTCCCTTCTTCCTCCCTCCCCTGCTCTCTAAAAAAAATGAATAAAATCTTTTAAAAAAGAATGGGAATTGGCGCTCTGACCCCATTGCCAGAGAGAATGGTATCAGTAGTCCATGGTATATGATGGCAAATGGTTAATTATTACCTTGGATTACCAAGAAATTGCTGCAATATGATGACATAGTGGAAATAAAGGGTACTAGGACTGTGGAGTGGGGAAGCTATTTTGAATTAACACTGGAGAATTTAGAGAAAAAATAAGCTCAATGTGTGAATTCCTACTTTGAGGTATAAATTCCTACATTGAGGTCTGGAGAAGAAATCAGAAAGTTACCTGCCTGCGATGGGGTGGGGTGGGGTGGGGGATCCTTACCTTGCAAAACCACAGGATCAAGATTTCTGAAGAAGAAACTCAAGAAGTGATCATTGAAGATGACTGAATTACAGAGAAATTGAATTTACTTGCATGATAGCATTGATCAGGAAAAAAATGGAACTGAAAATTAGATGGGGCATTTGGACAGATTTCAGTGAAGCTGAGGACTTTGAACCCCAAAATTTTGCTGAGCCTTGCTTGCCAGCAAAAACAGCTTTTCCTCTACTGTGGCAGGCAGAATAATAGTCCTCAAAGATAACCACATCCTAATCCCCCAAACCTGTGAATATATTACCTTATATGCCAAATGGGATTGTGCAGTTGTGATTAAATTAAGGCATTTGAAATGGGAAGATTATCCTGGATTATCTGGGTGGTCCCAATGTCATCACAAATGTCCTTATATGAGGGAGGCAGGAGGGTCAGAGTCAGAAAGAAATTTGAAGGTGATACACCACTGGCTTTGAGGATGAAGGAAGGGGGCCACATGCCAAGGAATGTACGTGGCCTCTAGAGACGGGAAAAAACAAGGAAAGAAATTCTTTAAAACCTCCAGAAGAACACAGACCTGCTGACACCTTAAGTTAGCCCAATGAGACCTCAGGAACTATAAGGTAATAAATTTGTATTGCTTTAAGCCTATATTAATACAGTTGGCCAATAAACACATGAAAAGATTTTTTAAAAAGAGCAAAGCATTGTCAAATGCTATGCTAAAATCAGGATATACTGTGTTTATAGTAGTTTCTTAATCTAGTATAATAACCAGTCTGTCAGGAGAAAATAAAAAGAAGTGACATGAGATTGGATGATTATTTAGTGACTCCATGCAGACTCATTAGACTTGGAAAGAGAAAAACAGTAGTAACTGCATACAATCCAGCTGTAACTTTTTTAATCATTAAAAAAAAATCTTAATTTGAAAGACAATGAAAATAAATCACTCATAAAACTACCTTCCTAATATAATGACTTTGAGCATTTTGATGTATTTCATGTCATTTCTTATGTGTTTGCTTTTAAACCTTGAAATTGCAATATAAAATATAATTGTATATTCTACTTTTTCATTAGATATTATGTCATATATATTTCCTATATTGCATAATCTTCATAGCTAAGACTATAATGACTGCCTAATATTTTATTGAATTGGTCTACTATAAAAATAACACTATAGTGATTATCTAGTATGTAATGGATGCCTAATATTTTATTGAATCGATATACTATAAAAATAACACAACAGTGATTATCTAGTGCTCTCCATTTAAAATTTGAAAAAGAAATTCCTAACTTGGTGAATATTGCTATTTTTATTTTTAAAGAGAATTTTTTTGGGAAAATAATCAGAGTTTACCGTTTTCTGCTTCCCTCAAGATTAATGTTCACCTGTTTTTGGATCTATTCTTTGCCAATTATCTTTGGATGAATAATTCAGCCTTATAGTTACCCTCATATATAGAAAGTGTTATTCTTTTTTTGAAAAAAGATTTTATTTATTTTTAGAGAGGTTGGAAGGGAAGGAGAAAGAGAAGGAAAGCAATGATGTGAGAAACATCTTATCAGTTGCCTCTCACATGCCTTCAACCAGGGACTTGGCCTGCAACCCAGGCATGTGCCCTTACTGGGAATTGAACCAGTGACCTTTGGCTTTGCCAGATGATGCCCAACCCACTAAGCCATACTGGTGAGGGCTTTTTAAAATTTTTTTTTAAATTTATTGATTTTAGAGAGACAGAGGAAAGGAAAGACAGAGACATTGATATATTGTTCCACTTATTTATGCATTCATTGGTTGCTTCTTGTATATACTCTGAGCAGAGATCAAACCCGCAACCTTGATGTATTGGGATGATGCTCTAAAAAACTGAGGTACCTGGCCAAGACTGATGGTGTACTTTTGAAGCACAAGATTCTTTAATTTTGATGAAATCCAATTTACCTATTTTTTAGTTTTGCACTTGTGCTTTTGGAAAGTGTTGCTTAATTCAGGGTCACAAATATTTATTCCTTAACTTTTATGTTTTCTTCTAGGGATATTATAGCTTGAGTTGTTATATTTAGAACTTTTCATTCATTTATAGTTAATTTTTGTAATTTTTTGCATAGTTAATTTTTGTATAATTTTTGTATGAGGTAGGTGTCTGTCCAACTTTATTTTCTTGTATGTGGATATCAAATAGTCCTAACATGGTTTGTTGGAAATACTATTCTTCCATTGAATTGTGTTGGCAGCCTTGTCAAAACTCAATTGATCATAGTTATAATGATTTATTTATGGACCTTCAATTCTGTTCCATTGACCTATATGTCTGTCTTCATGCCAGTACAACACTGTCTTGATTACTGTAGCTTTGTAGGAAATTTTGAAGTTAGAAAGCATAGTCCTCCACCTTTGTTCTTTTCCCCCCAAGGTTGTCTATTGTGAATCCCTTATATTTCCATAAGAATTTTAAAAATATGTATATTTCAATTACACTTTACATTCAGTATTATTCTGTATTATCAGATATACAGCATAGTGGTTAGAAAATTATGTACTTTACAGAGTGATCCCCTGGATATTGCAAGTACCCACCTGGCCCCATACATAGTTATTACCACATTATTGACTGTATTGCCTATGCTGTAATTTATGTATTTCCATAAGAACTTTAAGGTCAGCTGGTGAGCATCAGCAAAATGTCCAGCTGAGGGTTTGATAGTGATTGCTTTGAATCTGTAGATCAAGTTAGGGAGTATTGCCATTTTAACAATTGTCTTAATTTCATTTTTGGATTGTTTATTGCTAGTGTATAGAAATAAAATTGATTTTTTATATTGATTTTTTAAAAGATTTTATTTATTTATTTTTAGAGAGAGGAAGGGAGGGAGAAAGAAGGAGAGAAACATCAATGTATTGTTGCCTCTCATGCACCCCCTACTGGGGGCCTAGTCCACAACCCAGGCATGTGCCCTGGCTGGGAATTGAACCGGCGACCCTTTGGTTGACAGGCTGGTGCTCAATTCACTGGGCCACATCAGCCAGGGCTGATTTTGTATATTGATTTTATCTGCAGCCTTGCTGAACTCAATTATTACCTCTAATGTATTAGTGGATTCTTTATTATTTTCTATATACAAGATCATGTCATTTGCAAATAGTGATAATATTACTTCTTCCTTTTCAATCTGTATACCTTTCCTTTCTCTTTCTTGCCTAACTGGCCTGGCTAGAACTTTCAGTAGTACCATGTTGAACAGAAGTAACAAGGGTTGACATCCATGTCTAGTTCCTCCTCTAAGTGCAAAGCCATCTTTTACCATTAGGTATGATGTTAATTGTGGGATTTATACAAAAGTTTTTATTGGGTTAAGGAATTTCTCTTCTGTGTTAGTCTGCTCAGGCTGCCATAACCAAATACTATAGGCTGTGTGGTTTAAGCAATAGACATTTATTTTTTCACAGTTCTGGAGGCTAGAAGGTCAAGATCAAGGTGCCACCAGGGTTGGATTTTTTTTTTAAGTATATTTTACTAATTATGCTATTACAGTTGTCTCATTCTTTTTCTCCCCTTTATTCCCCTCCACCTTGCACACCCTCCCACCAGGATTCCCCCATTTAGTTCATGTCCATGGGTCGTACATGTAAGATCTTTGGCTTCTCCCTTTCCTATACTATTCTTAACCTCCCACTGTCTATTTTGTACCTACCACTTATGCTTCTTATTCCTGGTACCTTTTCTCCCATTCTCCCCCCTCCCCATCCCTGCTGATAACCCTCCATGTGATCTTCATTTCTGTGATTCTGTTCCTGTTCTAGTTGTTTGCTTAGTTTTTGTTTTTATTTTTAGGTTCATTTGTTGATAGTTGTGAGTTTATTGTCATTTTAGTGTTCATAGTTTTGATCGTCTTTTTCTTAGATAAGTCCCTTTAACATTTCTATAATAAGGGCTTGGTGATGATGAACTCCTTTAACTTTATTTATCTGGGAAGCACTTTGTCTGTCCTTCCATTCTAAATGATAGCTTTGCTGGATAGAGTAATTTTGGATGTAGGTCCTTGGCTTTCATGACTCTGAATACATCTTTCCAGCCCCTTCTTGCCTGTAAGGTTTCTTTTGAGAAATCAACTGATAGTCTTATGGGATCTCCTTTGTAAGTAACTGTCTCCTTTTTTCTTGCTGCTTTTAAGATTCTCTCCTTATCTTTAATCTTGGATAATTAACTGTGATGTGTGTTGGTGTGTTGCTTCTTGGATCCAATTTCTTTGGGACTCTGAGCTTCCTGCACTTCCTGGAAGTCTCTTTCTTTTGCCAGATTGGGGAAGTTGTTCTTTATTATTTTTTCAAATAAGTTTTCAATTTCTTGCTCTTCATCTTCTTCTTCTGGCACCGCTATGATTCGGATGTTGGAACATTTAAAGTTGTCTCAGAGATTCCTAAGCCTCTCCTTATTTATTTGAACTCTTGGACTTCATTCTGCTCCGGCTGAATGTTATTAATTACTTCCTTCTCCAAATTGTTGATTTGAGTCCCAGTTTTCTTCCCTTCCCTGTTGGTTCCCTGTATATTTTTCTTTATTTCACTTTGCATGGCCTTCACTTTTTCCTCTATTTTGTGACCATACTCAACCATTTTTGTGAGCATCCTATTACAGTGTTTTGAACACTGCATCTGATAGGTTGGCTGTCTCTTCATCACTTACTTGTATTTTTTCTGGAGTTTTGATCTGTTCTTTCATTTGGGCCATACTTCTTTGTCTTGGCACACCTGTTATGTGGTAAGGGGTGGACCGTTAGGCCTTTGGCCAGGTGAGGCAACCCACTTTGCTGCGTTGTGGTGCTGTCTGTGGGGGAGGGGTCAGAGAGGGAACAATGCTGTTTGCTTGTCTCTCTGCCAGCTGTCATTCACTTCCCCTGCTACCCACAAGCAAATTGGGCCCTTCTGGTGCTGATTCCCGGGTGGATGGTTTTGTGTATGTTCCAGGACCCTGTGGGCCCCTCCAGTGAACTCTCCTGTGAAGCTGGGAGTTTCTCCTGCCGCCACAACCCCCACAGGTTTTTACAGGCAGAGGTTTTAAGGCTTTCTTTTCCCATGCTGGAACCCTGGTTTGCGTGGTCTGTGGGGTCTGTCTCGCTCCCCAGTTGTTCCTCTTGGTTTATCTATATGCAAATGTGGGACTGCCAGCACAGCCTCAACTGCCTGGTCCTCCCACTGCTGCCTTTCCACACTCCTTTCTGCCCATCTTACCAATTTGGATGAATGTTTCTTCTTTAACTCCTAGGTTGTTGGACCTGCATACAGTTCGATTTTCTGGCAGTTCTCATTGTTTTTTGTTTTTAAATGTGTTGTCCTTTTAGTTGTGTGAGGAGGCAAAGTGTATCTACCTCCTCCTCCATCTTGGCTGGAAGTCTGTTTTTACCCAGGGTTGGATTCTCATGAGGCCTCTTTTTATGGCTTACCGATGGCCTCTTTCATGCTGTGTCCTGACATGACTTTTACTTTGTGTGTAGGCAGTGAACAATCTCCAGTGTCTTTTCCTTTTCTTATAAGGACATCAGTCCTATCAGATTAGGGCCTTACCCTATGACTTAATTTAACCTTAATTTCCTCCTCAAAAGCTCTAGTTCCAAATAAGTCACATTGGGGGTTAGGGCTTTAACATTTGAATTGGGAAGGGCACAGTTTAGTCCATTATACTTTCTATTTCTAATTTGTTGAATGTATTGTTTCTTTTAAATCATGAAAGCGTGTTGGATTTTGTCAAGCAGTTTTGCTTTGTTTTTAGAAAGAGGGGAAGGGTGGGAGAAGAGGAGGGAGAGAAACGTTGATGTGAGAGAGAAACATCAGTTCATTGCCTCTGATTTGCACCCTGTCCAGGGACCGAACCTGCAGTCCATACATGTACCCTGACCAGGAATTGAACTGGTGACCTTTTGCTTTGTGGGACGATGCCCAACCAACTAAGCCACAGCAGTCAGGGCTGTCAGATGGTTTTTCTGCATGTATTAAGATTATGAGGGTTTTGTGTTTTAGTATATTAATATGGTATGTTACATTGGGATTTTTACATGTTAAAATCAACCTTGCATTCCTGGGATAAATCCCAGTTAAGTCATAGTGTATAATCTTTTTATATATATATATATATGTATATGTATATGTATAAGGAGGTATATGTATATATGTATATGTATATTTATATGTATAATATATATATATGTTACCGGATTCTGTTTCCTAAGCTTTTTGTTTGTTTTTTAAGTGTATGTGTTTATAGCTCTGGCTGGTGTGGCTCAGTGGATTGAGCGCCAGCCTGCAAACTGAAGGACTGACAGGGCACCTGCCTGGGTTGCAAGCAGGATCCCCAGTTGGGGGCACATGTTTCTCTCCCTCTCTTTCTCCTTCCCTTACCTTCTCTTTAAAAGTAAATAAGTAAAATCTTTTAAAAAATGCATTGTATTAAAGTATATGTGTGTATATATTCATAAGAAATATTAGTCTGTTTTCTTGTTATATCTTTGTTGGGTTTTGATATCACAGTAATACTGGCCTCATAAAGTTAGTTGAGACGTGTTCCCTCCTCATTTGTGTTTTGGAAGAATTTGTGAAAGATTAGTGCTAATTCTTTAAACATTTTTGTGAAATTCACCAGTGAAGCATATGGTCCTGGGTTTTTCTTTATGGAGTCTTTCTTTTTAAAAAAAATTAATTCAATCTCTTGTTCAATTTTTCTATTTCCTGTTGAGATAGTTTCAGTAGTTTTTATCTTTCCAGAACTTTGCCTATTTCACCTAGGTTGTCTAATTTGGTGGTATACAATTCTTTATTGTATTCCCTAAGAGGGAAGTTAGTGTCACAAAACTCACTGTCTAGAAATAGGCATTTTAAAGAAATGCTCCTTGGATTGTTGCAAGCCTTTATTTCCAGAGTTCTGAAAAAATTGATTTTTGGGAAAATTTACCACCCTGTGCTTATTGCTTTTATGGAGAAGTAAAATCTTGGATGTGCTTTTGATTAAAATGTTATATATCCATTCCATGCTCTTTTGTTTTTTTTGGGGGGGGGGCTAAAAATTAATTTAATAATGATAATTTTAGTACCTCAGGCTCTCCAGGAGAGATGGAAGCCACACTTGGGAACTCTCATCCAGGAGCTATTTCCAAAATCACAGAACTGGCTCTAGAAAGACACCCTGTTTCTACTGCTGTTTCTCCTGCTCTATACAAATACTATTGTTTTCAACATTGACATCACCAATATGAGTTACTGGATGTTGCTGCTAGAACCGCTGCTCCCTTGGAAAGGTACCTGCCACCATGGCTGCCATCTGTTCTAGCATTGATTCCACTAAATCAATTTGATTCACTAGGTCCTGTCTCAAAGTAGACAGTAGAATTCCAACTGATACAGTTGAAATCGTATATGTAAGCTCTGGCAATAAGGGAGCCTTAGACAGTGATTTTACATTTCCATATGCTAGAAAACAATCTTTGTAGAAACAATCAGAAATCAAGAGTGAAGAAATGATCTTCATTTCTTTTTTCCAGGCACTTGAGACCCCTTACCTTTCTAGGACTATCTTAAATTCTGAGGTTGAGGTTCCCTTAACCACCCAGGTGAGGAACCTGGGTTATCTCTTGGCTTGAAAATGTAGCTCTTTGGAAGGGCTTTGATGGAGTAATTGGGGTATCAGTCTCTACACGGGGTGGGACCTACACTTCGACTTCATGTCCTTTGTCCAAAAGGCCATCAAAACCCCTCTTTGAGTTGCTAGGCTTACTTTCTAGGTTTTGACATTAGATTTTAGCCAGGTGAATTTCTCTTTTTTTGTTGTTTTTTAAGAGAACTTTTTTCAATTACAATTTTTTATTCAGTATTATTTTATATTTGTTTAGGGCTCTTTCAGTTTAAAAGATTTTAAAACTTTTTTTATTCTGCTTGTCTTCAGGAGGATTGGTTCAAATTATTCAGGCCATCCATGTTTGCTGAAAGTGCTGTACTGCAAGGAGCCCACCCTCCAGAAGATGATTTCATTTTTGGGGGGGTCCCCCTCTTGTATATGTACACCTGTGTAAATATTTTACACTATACATGCTAATGCATGGGAATGTGAATATGTAATGCTAAATAAAGGATATGATATTAGCAATTTACGGTGGCATGAATCTGAGAATCTTTGATATCTTCATGTAATGCTTTTGTTCCCTTCTCATGGCAACAAAGTTAATAAACTGCCCATTCTTCTTAAGTTATACTGAAAGTTTGTATACCTTTCCTCAGAGAACTATCAACAGCAATTAATGCCTGTATATTTCCTGGTAGAGTGCTTGATCAGCCCGGGCTGAGTAGCTCAGTTGGTTAGTGTCATCCTGATACATCAAGGTTGCGGGTTTGATTTCCCAATCAGGGAACATACAAGCAGCAACAAATGAATGCTTAAATAAATGAAACAAGTCGATGTTTCTCGCTCTAAAATCAATTAACAAATAAGAGTGCTTGATTGTTTCTATTAGAGGCAGAAATTTGCCTCT
Source organism: Mormoops blainvillei (assembly GCA_004026545.1). NCBI lineage: Eukaryota > Metazoa > Chordata > Mammalia > Chiroptera > Mormoopidae > Mormoops > Mormoops blainvillei. The sequence continues at coordinate 134,664 of PVJD01001772.1, forward strand.
TGGTATACTTAAGAATGATTTAATTTCTTCAAGGAACACATTTTACACCCAGAATTTAAAAAAAAAAATCAGATAAAAAAACAAGTACTAGCTGATAAACTTCAAAAACTGGGGATTAATCGAGGTTTTGCACAGGGCCTTTTGTGAGATTGGCCATTACTGCCTCTCATCAAGAGAACAATCACCCTATCGGTATTCGCCAGCCTATACACACAAATTCCCAAGCATCATCTGAAGAAACTCCTTTTGTGCAACTCATCAATGACAGCAAATTAAATAAATTTTGTTTGCCATAAAAGTTTCAAGAGCTCCTTAAACTATATTTAAATATTTATGTATAGACATGTTGGGTTTGTCTGAACAGGTGTACTGGGTAAGGATAGTGTTTTTCAGATATTTCTAACGTGCTACTTTCATAAACTATAATCTCATGAATTTTTAGCTCTTAAGATTTTAAGTAACAAATCAGATTATGTTGACTATGGTTTCAAACTGTACCTCAGTCCCACCACCCTGAGACTATGATATGCCTCCCCAAGTAGTATACCTCTTAGATGAATACTGTTAAGAGTAATACCAAAGATTAAACTGCCACTTCCAAGTAACACAAATTAAGTCTTCAGAGTGTTCAGCATTACCCTGTAATCCCCAGAACACCTAGTTTATAAAAAGTGGTTAAGTCAAATGTGAATTATTGTTACTCAACCTAAACTTGCTGAAGTTCCACACCAAATCTATTTCAAGACAAGAACAGCCCCTATTTTTATGGCCAAGTCTTTCCATTGACAATATGAAAGATAGCAAAGTTGCACCACTTTTGCTCAAAAAGTTGAGACCACGGTAAATGACAATTCTATTAGATTGGAAAGTCTAGGGGGACTTTAAGAATGACATTTCCTGATTTTAATGCTAGGAATCAATTGAAATGATACACACCCATCTCCCACAACTAAAAATTCATTTACATTATCTGCATGTTTTCAACTAGCGAAAGCATCCTGTGGTTGACATCCTACGAAATCTTAAGTGACTTTTCAGATGCCTCTGTATTATAATAAAAATTAGCGAAGGGTTCAGTTCCTGTCACCATTGTGAAAGATACATGGAAGAGAATGAAATAAAAGCTGTGCTTATCCGTATTTGGTGTCCCAATAGACAGCTTCTTAATATTCCTATTTTATAAACAGAGCTGTGAAACTATGGGATAGTACTGTTAATCAAAATTGCTAGGGAGTTTTCTGTTAGGATAAGTAACAGAACTTGATTTAAATTCAGGAAGTATATTTAACATGATTTATAGGTTAGCCGTTTATTGTAGGTACTTCAGAATTTGTCCCCACCCTTTCCAATTGTCAAATCACTTTGCTTAGTTCCAAGTACTTCAGAATGAAACCTTAATACTAATTACCTTAATTCTATAGCAATAGCCTTGGCATATTTATTTCAAATTTACACGTTGGCATCCAGAGAGCCCAAAATCAGTTATGTCTAGTCTAAAGCACCTTGGATAAGTGAACACACACAAAAGCATACTCATTCCCTCTCCAATTCTTTGTAAAAGATCTTAGTCATCTCTAGATGTAGTGTATTTCTTAAGTCATATATATTAAGACTTGATTGAAGAGTTTGGATTTTGTTTAAAAAGTCTTTATTCATTTTTGATAGGGAAAGGACAATCTCGGTGTCAACTTGTCACCTAATCATAAACTTCAACTTAACAGGATTCACTGCCCTAAAGACACTGCACTTACTGACTTTGACAATATAACTTAAAATGAAACATCCCTTATGTTTCCTAGGGTTGTTACGTTTAAAGAATAAACAGAATCCCTTGCAATAGCCAACACTGGTACTTGGCCTAGATGTTAAGGTCAAAATGGGAAAACAGTAACAAAACAGGCCAACAGCATTGCAACTTGATAGCCCAAGCAAGTACAAACATCATTGGAACAAAGTTGCAGGCACCAAATAAAAAAACGGCATAAGGAGTTTACACTTTAAGGTGAGGACAACCATTCCACATGTGAACATGTATGCCAATCCTAGTAGCTAAAATGGAACCAATAGACAAAACTTAGAAAACCTTAAATCCAGTAACTACATTTAATGTAAAATTCAAAGCTTGAATTTACCCAAGAAATCCTTCAAAATCTAGAGCAAACTGCTTCTAATGCACCAGAAAGATGTTTTAATGACTTGGTCACACTTGATTTTCATTAACATGTGACTAAAAGCATACCATTTCCCACTATTCCTTGCTATATCTGAATATGGATATGCTTAGCTACTCAGCTCATGCACTAAACTGCATTAGAAAACGAAAATCTACCACCATGGCTTTTTCTAAGAGCTCACACCACATTAACAGTTAACACCCAATATAGCTTTCTAATACTCTAGGAGAACTGTTCAGTTTGGTGCTTTGCTGTGACAGAACGGAATACAACTAATTTACATAGCCACTACTTCAAATACCTTAATCTAACTTTTGCTCTAATTTTAATAACTTCAAACTTATCTGCCAAAATCCTTGTGATAATGTAACTATTTTTGATAACCCTCAAATTGTAGCTACCAGTGTTAACAGTGCTTTTCCCCTGGGTATATCTGGACTTACCAAGAGAACAATGAAAGTCACGGTATTATGATTAATTAAAGGTCTGACAGACCAGATTGTTAAATTTAGCAAATCTTAACCAACAGCTTTCCAGAGACAGGAACAAAGCAAGATTATTAGTATTCATAAAAGGAGCTATCAACATGCTTTGTGCCATTAAAGGGGTACTTTTCTTCAGAATATAATCCTTAGAAGACTCATGGTCTACTAGAAAGCTTCTACTAATCACAACAGTGATTATGACATGGAGACATCCATGACACCTCAGTTAACAGGGAAATGAACACTGGAAGAAGAAAACACATCTAATAAAGACAGGCAACAGGGTGACACTGTAGCTGGCTATTCATAAGGACCACAGTTCCTCCTTATGGACCAATACTCCTTACAAAGTAAACCATGCCTTAATTATTGCTTATTTAAAATCACACTTTTACAGAGCTATTTAGTACCTGACACAGAAAAACAATCACATAAGGAAGCATTTATTTGAGGTTTAACATGAAATCATACAAATAAAATTTGTATAAACACAAATCCACATTGAATCATAACACAGATAGCAAAAGACAAAGTAAAAACAAAGAAAACTAATTGGCGGCTATATACAGTTGGACAGTTGTGTCTTGTACACTAGAAAGTCTTTTACAAAATAATCATCTTAGAGCAACAGAAGACCATCTTCAATGTTGTTCTGCAAGATGGGTTTAGCAATCTCCTCCTAAAAACAAAAACAAAATAGCAATTAGATTTGCGCAACGCTGACAAGTTTTCAAAGGTCCACTTTCATGAATTGTTTTAAGTCCTCACTTTATTCTTTTCTTCAATAATTAAAGATCACATGCATATTCATTGGCAAAATGCTTTTTGGGTAATAAATTTGCCCTGGAGTTCCCAAATGGTGCCAAATTTAAATATATTTGGAGAAGAATCTGGGAATGCAACCTTCCCATATCCAGAAATTGAACTGTGCTAGATTAGTCTACTAGAAGCATCTCTAGTAAACCAAGTAAAATGCGATTATAAATATAAAATTCTAAGATTATAATATTTCAAGAAAGATTGCTGTGTGCATATGATCTTTAACTTATATCCCAGATTTTAAAGTTCTTGTTTTGGTTTGTAGATTTCACTATTAGCTATAAAAAGAAAAAGCAAGCATTAAATCTTAAAGAATGAACACTTAAAATGAGGCTCCACAATTGAAATACAACACTAAACAGAAGACCAAAATGATTAAGCTGTAAAAAGGCATTTATGTACTTTAACTCCTGTAAAAAACCATTTAAGTTAAGTTTAGACACTTAATCTCCAAAAAGATTAAAAAAGAAGCCAAAGTCTGAAGTTTTCCACTTTAATCTTTACGCTGGTACATGAAGTTGGAAGAGACCATACCACAGGACAGCGTTTTCTGGTGTATGCCTTGCGCTCTGCCCGCAACGTGCGACCCCCAGAGATAGACGTGGTCAGGGTGACACACGGCCTGCAATGAAGTTCCCGCTGGCGGGTACAAACAAGGTATAATGTCAGAGTTAGAAGACAACATTCGTGTTTTCCTTAAGTTGTACCCATTTCAGTACTTTACCTGTTAATAGTTCTAAAAAAGTTTAATTATTCCTCTAGACCACCTGGTACACAAAGCAAACAGAAAAACTTTAAAGTTTTTCTGTAATACTAAAGAAAGTGAAGCAAAACTTTAAAGTTAAAGATCTATAGACACTTTAGGCAAAACAGGCTAAGAAAGCAATTATAAATTAACAACTTAGTAAGAACAGGCTACATAATATTGTTTTTACTTGTTTTTCATTTGTCTATTGATCTTTAAATTAAATCAGACATTTCCTCTGGTGTCTTGTACTCTTATACACACCTGTTTTCGCCAATGCCCTCCTTTAGTATGGCTGATAATTGTTTTGGTGATTGCCACCCCCTCGAGATGCCTTGCCATAAGTGCTCTGTTGGCCTATTTTGACAAGACAAGAAATTATGTTAAGACGTTTTAATTAAACGGTTTCATTATATATATTATTTAAAAACTATTAAATGTATAAACCATGCATGCCAAATATGAAAATAATCAGACTTTAAAAGCAATTATAAACTAGTAATATAGCACATATTATCAAACGTTTATACCCAGAGTTTCTATATTAGTATTATCCTATGACTATCGAATACCTTACAAATGTACTCCAAATACTTCAATAAATGGAAAACTGACACAAATTTCAGAACGGAATTTTTTAATACCACTGGTTATGAAATTAAGTTAAATATTCTTACCACTGTAGTCTGCATATCCCTGTCCATATCCATAGTTCCCATAGTTATACCCGGTATAATCATAGCCGCCATAACCACTATAGTTTTGATCACCACCATAGGCACTATTGTAATTTCCATATCCTTGATCATAATAGTTATTAAATCCTTGGTTCCAGTTTTGGCCCTGACCTGAAACAATGCATAAGATTGTTAGGAAACAACTTCTGACCCCTCAATTCTAACATCGAATGATACAAATCTGAAAAAAGATGGACATGTACATTGCTGAGAAAGTATTTCAGTTGTTGTAAAAAAGGGGCAGAAAGTCCAACTGTGCTAGTATCAGCCTTCCTAAATTTAATGGAAAACCAGAACGAAGGTTGTAAAGAAGGATAAGGCTGTCTAACTTGGAAGCAAGAATTCATGCTTAAGGAAACCTATGATGCCATTTACTACATTTAATGGCAGTATTTCCCTAGAAGCGATGACACTGTCACAGTGCCCATTCTTTGAAAAGGTGAAACCAGTAAACTCAATAAAACCGAAAACCCACCCATGCCACTGAGCATTCTCCAAGTACAGACAATTTAAGTCTGGCTTTACTTTCCTACTGGCTTATTCATACTTTGCAGTTTACATCTTAAATCATTAAGTCATTTCCTAACAGTTAACTCTCACCTCGGCCACGACCTCTAGCACCACCTCGTCCACCAGCTGCAGCACCTCTTCCTCCTTTTTGTTGTTGCTGTTGCTGCCTATATACCTCTTTGGGTTGGGCAACTTTGATTTCACACTATAGACAAATTTTAAAACACAACACTGTTACTAAAGTTCTAATGTTAAACCATTATAGTCTCAAAACAGACTGACAAATAATCTCGCTAATAAAAAGAAAATCAAAGTTACCATTTAACATAATTAAAATGGCTTTACCTTCCCAGAACCAATTTGATGATATCTGCTTTCTAACAATTTCTTTACAGGCTCCTCATCTGTGTATGTGATAAAACAAAAACCTCTTCTTTCATTTGTTTTTGTGTCCATGGGAAGTTCAATATTTTCAATCTGAAATCAAGAAGCACACTCAAGATCATCCAGCAGTGGTAAAAAGCTACCCCACAGGTCCTCTGCAAGCTTCAACGTGTTATTCCAATCAGATAACTTCTGTATAGAGACTGCTACTTAATATGAACATCAAATTAAATGTTTTATCTGTTAAGCATTTAGAAAGGAGAGCAAAACTTCCTTCATTTAGTGTCATTTTAAACCCTACAAACGCCACTAGTTAACAAATCCAAACACTGACCACACCAAGACACCCATGTTTTCGCCAAAATAAACCAGAAATTGGTTTCCATTACGGCACAGAAGGCAATGATAAAAAGTATGGTGACTGGAAGGAACTCAAGAAGTCATTTAATCCCACCCTCACTTCACATACGAATTTGTTCTGTAAGAAGTGGGCCAGGAATGAATACTATATATAAACACACCAAATATAAAACACACAAACATAAAGCACACGTAGCGCACCTCACCAAAGGCTCCAAAATATTCTTTAATTTGTTCTTCAGAAGTATCTGGGCTCAATCCACCCACGAAAACCTTTTTGGGGGGTTCTTTCCCCTTTAATGCTTTGGCCCTTTTAGGGTCTATCAATTTGCCATCCAGTTTGTGTTCCTTCAGTTCCAAAACCTAGAAAACATATTTATTTAATCTGACGGCAATATACAAGCAACATTCCCAACAACTTGCAAAAAGCACACAAAAGCAGCATAATGCAAAACATTCCTACCTTATCAACACTAGCAGCATCTTTGAAAAGCACAAATCCAAATCCTCTTGATCTTCCGGTGACTGGATCTGTTTTAATTGTGCAGTCTACAACTTCCCCAAATCGAGACAAATATTCAGTCAGATCTTTCTTGCTCGTATCCCAGCTCAAGCCTCCAATAAACATTTTACTAGAAATAAAAGGTTTTTTTTTAAAAGATTTGCAGCAGGTCAAACGATTACTTCAATTTTGGGACTATGTGTAACTATGAAATACGTAGAGAAGTTTAACCCCTATGTATAAAAGATTTAATCCATGTTTTGGTACATAGTATCAATAGACCACAAAAATTCCAAAATCCCATCGAAACGACTTACTCAAATCACAGTTTGCTCTCCACACTGCATAACGCAAAGTTTAAACGAGGCCGAGACCAAAATGTTAAAACACTTCTACTTCAGAAAATCCAACTTCCTAAACAAATCCCTCACAAGTTAGGTCCACCTTCTTCCTCAGCTATCAAGCCAATGTTCCACTTAAGGAACTCATTATAACGCGTTCCGGGGATGTATACCAGTGCACACTAGTTCTCAAACCCAGAGTTCTCTAAACTCGCCCCAGGAAAACTGCGCGGAGCCCTAACAGACACACAATGAAGAGGTGGCGGCAGCTGCAGCATGTGGCGCAGCGAGGCGGCCCCTCCCCCTCCGGACCCACGCGGCGCCTGCGCACTCGGGACACAGACGCCACCGCCCTCCGCCTCCAACCCCTCCGCCCTTCCCCCACCTTCCGCGGGCCTCTCGAGTCATCCCCTCCGTCTCCTACTTTCCTCTTCCCTCCAAGCTAGTGGGGCCCAGCGGGCACGCGGGGAATCGACTCCGGGCAAGAATGTGGGCAGCGCGCGGATCTCGAGGGACGAAGGGCGCGTGCGACGCGGTGAGGGAGAGGGGAGCAGCGTGCGGTACCCGTCATCCTGCTGATTCTTGCTCGCGTTGATCTTGGATCCCTCCGCAAATTCCTCTATGTTGCTGTACTCGTTCACGTCCTCCATGGTGGCGGAGTTGTCGGCCGGGAGGTGCTGGCGCGCAGTTCGAGTCGCGGCAGCAGCGGTGGCAGAGCGTTGTATGGAGCTGGATTTAAAATGGCGGCGGAAGAGATCCGGGCGCCGCCTGCGCCCTCCCTTTATAGCCGCCCCGCCCGCCAATCGGGAGGGCTGCTGGGCGGTGACGTGGCGCTGGGCTCGGCGCGCCCCCTGTCGGGCAGAGCTGGGAGCGAGCGAAGGGAGGAGCGGGGCGAGCTGCCGCGGCGCTCGTGGCCGCCAATGGGAGAGGCTGCGGGAGGCTAAAGTAGCGGGAGCGGAGGGGAACAATGGCGGCGGCACATGGGAAAGCCGGGGCGGGACCTCCATCGCGGCCCTCCGGTGAGGAGCGAGTTCGCGGGTGAGGGGACGCGGGCTTGGGATGAGAGAAGCGTCAGAAGAGAAAAACGAAGGGGCGAAAAGTCCTGGGTTCAAAAATCCCGAGCAGCGCAGTCGCAGGGCCAAGTCCCTCCTTCCTTGAGAGCCTTTGTCTCTGGCGTCAGGTCCAGCTCACTCCTAGCAACAGCCGACAACCCTGCCTTCCTCTGCCCTCGGTGCCCCACTGCGAAACTGCTGCGGCGGCTGCTATCGATTAGCAGCGTAGCCCGCCTGCTTCAGGAAAAGGCGGACTGCGCCCGGCACCGACGGATGAGGCGGCGAGCGCGCCTGCCCGTCTGCCGCGCGCAAGCGTGTTTTGTCCTCGAGCTGGCTGGAACGAGCCGAACAGGAAGCTGGCGCGCGGCGGAGCCTGCGGGCAGCGGCGCGGCGCCGGCGCCCTTTCCGCTACCGCTACTGGCGCGCGAGCCAAGAGGGAGCGGCTGGCCTCCTTAGCCGATGGGCCGGAACCGGGCAGCTGCAGTAAAGCCAACCAGCACGCCGCACGGCCTCTATTGCTGGCTGAGGACGGGAGGAGGGGCGCAGGCCCGGTCGGATTACTGAAAATATGCAAACGCGGAGGCAGTGGGCGGGGTGGGGGTTAGGTGCCGTACAGGGCAGGAGCACTCACATCCCCGGCGCGCCACTCGCGGGGCTTCCGTCTGCACGTGCCCCGGGCCTCTCCCGCTCGCTCAACAAGTCTGCGGAGAGCGCGGGCCCGCGCACTGGGCTCCCGCGTTTGCTTTGTTCCCGCCCATGCGATGTCCATCTTGATGGATAGGTTCGAGGCCCTCTGGCGGCCAATCGGCGTCTACGCCTTTACTCCCCTCCGCCCCCACGGAGCCCCACCAGGCCCGCCCCTTTCCCTGCCCATGTGGCCTCGGCCTCAAGCCCTGGCAGTTCGTGAGTTCAGGTGTTTTGCGTGGCTTCTTTCTCCACTTTCTGGGATGTAAAGGTGGCCTCTTTCCCTCTTGCTTCAGGCCGCACGCGGTTGACCTCTCCGAAATTCTTGCGGAGCTGTCGGAAGCCCAGGACAGTGCTGGGGGCGCAGTCGGCGCCGCCCTCCCTACCAGTAGGCCTATTCCTGTGGTAGCATCTGGTAGGGAAATGGTCGTGCTTTTTGTGCCCGCCGAAGTGTCTGTGATCCTGTTAGATATCGAAGGTACCACAACCCCGATTGCTTTCGTGAAGGTGAGGGGCGAAAGGGAACGGAGAGGTTACTTGTGCTTAAAAACAATTCAAAAAATTTTAAGTACTGCAGACCTAGTGCACTAGAGACGCGAAAAGTAGAAGAGGCGATGTGGCTTTCCATCCACTATGGTGGGCTGCGGGGACGCTTTTTCTCACGGCACCGTCGCACCCTCCCCCGCCCTTGTCCTTGGTAGATGCAGGTGGTTAGGAAGGGATAGATCGGGGTTGTGGTGAAAAAGGTTGAAGGAGGGAATGGCCCGCCGCGACAGGGTGAGACGAAGCGTGCGCCGTCCGCGTGACAGATTGAGTGCCCGCTTTCTGCTTGGGTCGGCCTGGCGAGGCCGCGGTTGCGGCCGCAACCTAGTGATCCTTAAGGCTTTTAGTCCGGCGAAATGGAAAGACTGAAGTGTTAGGATGGCTTTTGAGGTATCCCTGATTTCCTTTGCCTTACCCAATAATCTATTGATTATTTTTATTAATATTAACTATTAATGTAATGTTAATTTGTTATACATTAACTTATCAAAACCAGTGTTTCTAAAAAAGGTATTCATCTAACCCTGGCTGGTGTGGCTCAGTGGATTGAGTGCCGGCCAGCAAACCAGAGTCGCCCGTTCTATTCCCAGTCAGGGCACATGCCTGGGTTGCAGACCAGGTCCCCAGTAGGGGGCGTGAGAGGCAGCCACACATTGATGTTTCCCTCCCTTTCTTCCTCCCTTCCCCTCTCTAAAAATAAATAAAATTTTTAAAAAAATTAAAAAAATACTTTTTAAATATGTTCATCTATAAGTATGTTCAGAAGAACATTAGGTCTGTGTGGACGGTTATAGTAATCATGCAAAAGTATTCCATTATTAAATGCACTTTGGAGACATTTTCTGTACATGCTGAACCAGCTTTATTTAAAAAACATTATAGAGCTTTTATATCATACACACCTGCACATACACATGCTTTGTGAGTCTTCAAGAAAGTATTGTTTCACAAATTTACTTGAACCAAAACCTTTAGCAAAGTAGTTCCAGCTTTTGAATGCCTTTTAAAGAGATGCTCAGTTACATTCTTGAACCTCTGAACGTGGAGCTGGGAATTGGGATTAATCACATTTGGTACGCGAACTTGGAGCACTATATACTGTGGAATGATGAAAAGAAATATAGTACTTATACATGTGATTTGTACACTTGACTCATACTCAAAAACTCTGTGAGGTGTGTGCAACTGTTTGCATTTTACTGATAGGAAACTAGGGCTCCGAAAAATTGAACAATAGCTGGATATTTGAACCCAAATTGTCTAGTTCAAAAACTCTTTTTCCGTTACTGCACTTGATCTCTGAAATGTGAAGCACGATTCTTACTTGGTTTTTGCTTGGCTGCTGTGTATGTTAAATGGCACAGTTGATATGAGAGCACTTTAAACAATATAAAGTAGCATAAAAGCATATTGTAGCAAATTTCAGTTTACACTACCTCTTGGTTATAGGTTTAGGAATGAACCCTTGGACCAGAAACACTATAATGATTCTTAACGTTATTTCGGCATTTGGTTTTGCAGTCAGTGTATATTGCGAAGATTGAGTATTGTCAAAAATTGTCCTTGAACTACCCTTCAGAAGTCAGTCCTTTTTGGAGGGCGATTTCCATCTTTCAGTAGCCATACCCAGCCATTTTTCCTTCAGGGCGGAAACAATCCCTGCTTCTTCCCTTGAGCGCCAGAGAAAGTAAGTGGTTTATGATTAGGTGATATAAATGAAAAATATGTTGTGTCAAACATTAGCCTCACACTATAAGAGACTGGGGAATTGAGACTGTCCCAGGGAACAGAACACCCTCATTTAGTGGAATGGCAGACAAATTGGCAGCACTGGTTATGGTTATGTTTTTCCCTTTTTTTTTTCTTTTTTCTGAGCACTTAGAGTCGATTAGCTTAAGTATGCAAAATAGCTCCAATAGTCTAGGATCTCTTAAAGGATTCTATAAAATCCTCTCCATCTAGGAAGAGGTGTTCTGTGGGCAGTTTGTTGCTCTATCTGGTCGTGCCTTAGCCCTTAGACTCCAAGCAACAACACACAGTGGTTTTACTTACCAGCCATTGTATCTTTTTCTTTGAGTCAGAATGTCGAATTTCTAGAGCAGGAAGGGCTCTTAGCTCAGATCGTTTGGTGAGTTTTGCAAACAGCTAATTAATTTCTTCCATGAATTAATTGATGCCTGTCGGAAGTCCTGTGTGGAGATCATTACAACTTGGGGGCAGAGCAGCTGTAAAACCCATTATTTCCTTAGGTGTTACCAGTGCATCTGTGTCCTCAAAGTGACTAGCCCTGCCTCTCACTGCAGGACATGTGCCCCTGGAGTTTTCATATACTGACTCTGATCCTCCACAGTGGTGATCTCCCAACCTTTTTAGGTGTTGTACACCATCAGCAGAATTGGAGCAGGCACTACAAATAGAATTTATAAATTCTGTACACATATTATTAAGTTATAAAATAAATTGGAATTTAAAGGTGAAATTATGAGTATAGATAAATGTTATATTCCCTTCCCGTACCCCATTCATTTGCGTGCCCCTGGGGTATATGCCTTCCATGGAACCATTTCTTTCTTGGCCTTTGAAGACGGCGATGCAGTGTTCATTTTCTGACTTTGTGCACTGCATTATTCTAATTTTTTAAAATCAGTTTTAGAGATAGAGGAAGGAAGAGAGAGAGAGAAACATAATTTATTGTTCCACTTATTTATGCATTCATTGGTTGCTTCTTGTATGTACCCTGATCAGTGATTGAATCTGCAACCTTGGTGTACTGGGATGATACTCTAACCAACTGAGCAACTTGGCTAGGGCATCATTATTCTAATGTTTTTAGTCTGTATGCTATGAAATAACACCATCATCAGTCCCTGTGATTATCCTGTCAGGAACCTTCAACTACCATTTGAGTTTGGGGAAAATGATCTCGTGTTCCTGGAAATGCTCTATGATTTGGTGATTTTCCTGTTGCTACATGTTGAGTTGGTACATGTAATAACAGTTGCATACTGTACTGTAAAATCATTGAGAACAACGTATTAGCACATACCGAATTATTGCCTCTAGACAAAATACAGGCTTAGATTCTTGTGAGCCTCCGAACACATTTTCATCAACTGATCATTATATAATGTTTATGTGTTTCTGTTTATCTTGTTTTATATATTTTTTTTAAATATTTTTTTTTTTTAGAGAGAGGGTGAAGGAGGGAGGAAGGGAGGGATAAAGAGAGATAAAGAAACATCAATATGTGAGAGATACATTGATCAGCTGACTCTTGCAGGCCCCCAACCAGGGTACTGGTCCGCAACGCAGGCACATACCCCAACTGGGAATCAAACTGGCACCCTTTCTGTTCACAGGCGGGCATTCAATCCCCTGAGCAACACCAACCAGGGCTAATATATATTCTTGATTCATTAACATTGAACTCATGGCCAGTGACACTGTAACTCGTGATTTAATAAAGCTTATCTAACACGTATTTTCTTTTTTTGTTGTTTAAACTTGTTTTTTTTGTTTGTTTTTTTTTTAGAGAGAGGGGAAAGGAGGGAGAAGGGGAGAGAGAGAGAGAGAGAAACATAGTGTGTGGCTGCCTCTCACACGCCCTCTATGGGGACCTGGCCTGCAACCCAGGCATGTGCCCTGACTGGGAATCGAACTGGCAACCCTTTGGTTTGCAGGCCAGCACTCAATCTAGTGAGCCACACCAGCCAGGGCATAACACCTATATTCTATACAAGGCACATCAAAGCTTTCTTGCACTTAGGAATACCAGACAGTGCTTGGCTGATTTTAAACTGCAAAATCACCAATAAAAAGCACAAGATGTGAAAAATGTGCCACTAATTAAACTCTGAAAAGGGCACTTATTTAAAATATGAGTGGTGAAATAAGGTAAGGCATCACCATGTGCTGGGAATGTGTACATGTGGTGCTTCAGGTTTTTTAAAAAAATGTTTATTATTTATTTTTTAAATTGAATTTATTGGGATGACATTGGTAAATAAAATTATATAGGTTTCAGGGATACAGTTCTATAATATATATATCACCTGTATATTGTATTGTGTGTTTACCACCCCAAGTCAAATCTTCCGTCACCATTTATCTCCCCTTTACCCTCTTCTACCTTCCCTATACGTCTTACCCTCTGGTAATCACCAGACTGTTGTCTATGTCTGTGAGTTTTTTTTTTTCTTTGCTTAGTCCCTTCACTTTTTTCACCCAGGCCCCCCAACACCTCTCTCCTCTGACAGCTGTCAGTCTGTTGTCTTTCTATTTTGTTTGTTTATTTTGTTCATTAGATTCCACATATAAATGAAATCATATGGTATTTACCTTTCTCTAAGTGGCTTATTTCACTTAGCACAACACTCTCCAGATCCATCCATGCTGTTGTAAAAGGTAAGATTTCTTTCTTTTTTTAGGGCCAAGTAATATTCCATTGTGTAAGTGTACCGCAGCTTTTTTTATCCACTCACCTACTGATGGGCACTTGAGCTGCTTCCAGATCTTGGCTGTTGTAAATAATGCTGCAATGAACATAGGGCTCTATTCCCTTTTTATAGCCACATTTCCTTTAGAGGAGGCTTGAGTAAATATTATAACAGCAATTTTATTTTGATTCTATGACCTTTCCACTAAAACAACCACTTAACCATAAAGCAGATCCATATTTGGACTTCTAAACATTTATTAGGCAACTTCTTTAATTAGATCTTCAGAAATTTTGTGGCCCTTAATGGAGCTTTTTCAGAAAACTGCCATTGAGCTATATAGAGTGGAATAGATTGTTGCTGGCATAGTATCTCTTCCGCCATTTAGGAGAATTTAATTATAGTGCCCTGGAAGACAAATATTCTCATTTATTTCTTTAGCCTTTTGCTATATGTACTGCTAAACCAAAAACAACCCCTTAGGTACCTGATAGACTGAAAATAGTAACACATTTGTAGAATCCTGGGTTTATTGCTGCACTTTTTTCTACTATAGTATTCTGAAATTATCTATAAATGGATCGTAACTGAAGTTAAAACATTTATCATCACAGTTATTTTTGGAATTATTTTTAAAGCCTGAGTATTTTCAGTCGGCAGGATTGGGCAATAAGCACTAGCTTTTAAATGTCTGTTTTTAGAGCTTTTTAAATGTGGTATTATGGCGCATTTGATATAATTATTGTTTTTTTAAAATAAGCAACTTGAAGGAGTTTTATTTATTTTACATAATAGGTGCTCAGTAAGTATGTTGAGAGGGTGCAAAAGATCTTTACAATTTGGTTACTGTACTTTTATGTTATGCAGTAATACTTTTACACTAAAATAGAACAGTCTGCTAACATGCCACCCCCAGGTAATATTGATATTCCAGATGTTATACTAAATTCTAGCTTCGTTGCCTAATTTGGTGTTTACTTGGTGCAGAGGAGAATTTTATGTGTAGAGAAAAGGGGCAAATTGGATGATCAGGAATTTCAAAGTAATCTCTGACTTCTAAATCTTTTCCTAAAAGTTTAGAATTCTTAGGAACCTTGCCCCTTTTATTTCTGTGAGTTCTCTGAGGAGAGGGGCTGTGGTTTATAGTTCCATTATCACAAGTACCTGGCATTCAGGAGATCCTCAGTAAATATTGAATAAATGAGTTGGCTGTGCTTATGATTTATCCTCTGGGAACTTTTCTGCTATTATTTATCACTAAATTTGAGTTAAAGGTGATCCTTGCCCAGCTTAAATATTTGTCTGTGTTGGAGAATATAATATTTATCTCTAATTATTCCCATATAGCAGGTGAGAAAACAGGCTCAGACAGGGCAAGTTACTTAAACATAGCTAGTAAAAGACAGAGGTAGGACGTGGCCTGGCATGCCACCTGGAGTCTGTATTTATCTCCTTTCCCACAGAAGTCAAGGAACTGGGCTCCCAGCATTTACAATTCATTTTATGAATTGTTCTTGGTACCAATAGAACTAGATGTAGGAAACTGGACTTTGTGAAGAACAAAGTAGTAAAGAACTGCATGCATTTTATAACTTTGGTACTTCAGCTCTTCAGTTACTAGGAGGTCCTAACCCTAACCAACAATTTTCCCCCAGGAATATTTCTACTTGGGAGTTGAGGCAGGACACTGGAGGAGGATGACCAAGAGAGAAAGAAGCAGGTGTAGATAGAGTAAGGGATCAAAGTTGGCTTGCTTGTTTTTCAATTGTGAAACAATTAAAATATTCAGGAAGAAAGTTGAATATAATGACCATACACCTACCACAAAGCAAAGTTTCAATATGTGTGTTTCAGATCTTAAAGAAATAATTATGGGTATAACTGAGGTCCTGAGTACATCCCATTTTGTATTAAATTTTTATTCATACATTAGAGTTTACAGTCATATTTATAAAATACAATTTTAATGCATTCATGTTCAACTTCTTTATACTGTTTTAGAGTATGAGTATACCCCAGTTTATCTGTTCTTAACTGATACAGATAAAGGTTGTTTCTAGATGTTTTGCTATTATACCCAGTGCTGCAATAAACATTTTTTCACTTTCCTCTTTGTGTACATGTGTTAGTTTCTCTATGGCGCATGCCTGGAAAAGGAATGGCTGGTGTACCTTTAGTTTTACTCTATTTTCTCAGCGTTCTTAAGCGGGGGCAGTTTGTAGCCCTACCACAGTGCATGAGTGAGGAAGAGGTGTTAAGTAGGAAAAGGAAAGAATAAGGAAGGGCACGACGTAGGGCATGATGGGAAAACAGTAATTTAAAGGAAATCTGAGGTATATCAGTAGGGTAAAAGGAATCTCTTGCAGAAAAAGAAACCTGTCAATCTTAGCTCTTTATTTTTCTTCTTTTAGATCAAGAATGAGTTTTTATTGAGCTTAAACAAGGCTTTTCTATGAAGTGTTCTGAAAAATTTGCCTGATCACACTGTTTGTATGCTTCAAAATCTGCTGAATGATCCATTACTTACTGGAATGCCACATGAGAACAGGCGAAATTGAATGACTTCTTTATTTTTTCTAGGGCAGGTGAAATTTGAATAACGTATTATGAAGAGAGATAAACACTTCAGTCCTACCATTTAAAAAAAGCCATAATAACCTTATTGTGTTGTATATTTTCATTTGGGAGTACAGCTGAAGTTGAACTTAGACTTGGCAATAATTCTGAAATATTAAAAAATTCTAATTATGTGGCCAAACCTCTGTTTGTACCAGAGAAACACTATGTACACTAAAAAAACACATAGTTTTGTTTATATAGATCTATTAACTTTCCTAACCATATCATCCCTCAATTTTCTGTGACCTTCTTTCACCTTTTTGCCTTTGTTCACTCTCTTGTAACAGTATTTAGGCAAATGTAATGGCCCAAAAGCTTGTAACGAGGAGGCTGAAAGAGAAGAGAGGGAGAAGGCACAGATCACTGGTTTTAAGATATTCCCTGCATCTCACAAAGCTGGGCTGAGGGCTGGTCCTGGTTCTACTGATCAGAAGTGCGTGCTCTATTCGGGACAGGTGACTCTGTGACAGCACGTGCTGGAGCTTCATGAATTGGAGCCCCATTCTTATTGTTACATTTAGTGAGCCCTCTTTGCAAGGAATAGGAATGTTTATCTTCAGGGCCTTTTGCACACCTCAAGGTGGAGAGGAAACATTTGAAAACCTGTGTCATATTTCTGGTTTATGTGCTCCATAGGGTCAGGTGACTGCTGAGAACCTTTCCCTCCCCACATTATTCTCTCTATATGGAACATTCTCTCCTCTGATCTCTGGGTTAATCCTATTCACCTTGTGGTTCTCAGACTTTTTGTTTTGAGGATGCATTTCTACTCTTAAAAATTACTGAGGAACTAAAGGACTTTTATTTGTGTGGATAATATCGACTAGTATTTATCATATTAGAAATGAAAACTGCATAATTAAAAAATTTTATTCATTCATTTTAAACAATAAAACCCATTACAAAAACTTTTTTATTTTGGGAAACATGGTTAGAAGAGTGGCATTTTTTTCACACTTTTTTCATGCCTCCTCAATGTCTAGCTATCGAAGACAGCTAGATTCCGTTGTCTGCATTGGATCTATTGTGATGTTACCCGTTGTGTAGCCTCTGGGAAACTGTTGTATGCTTCTGAAGAGATGAAACTGAAAAAGGCAAATAATAGCTTAATATTATGAAAATAGTTCGACCTTAATGGGACACCTAAAAGATCTGTTTCTACTTCTTGAGATTAGGGCTCATGTGCGTTTTTTGTTCCCAATTATATTTCCAGCTCTAAGCACAGGGCCCACCCTGTATAGGACATTCAGTAAACATTTGAATAAATAAATGTGTGAATGAACTTGAATAAACAAATTTCTTGAATTCAACTTGATTATGGAGTTTCTCTTAAAATGTAATGCCTTCTCTGAATTGTATACTTAGGGCCTACACTCACAGTATGTTTCTTTAGACTCAGGTTATTCCTAAGACTGTTGAAGAGACAGTACACTCTGGAATCACACAGCATTCTGCTCATACTCTGTTTATCTTATCCATTGTACCCCATTACAATTCTCTGTTTACCTGCCACCCCCACCCCCAGATTCTTAAACTTACTGAGAATAGGGACTGTGATTTATTTATCTTTTCAATCCTTTTCTCCATGCCTCACTCAGGGGCTAGCATATTTTGGCATATAGCAGACACTACAACAATTGTTGGGAGTGTGACACTTCATTTGAAAAGATACATTTGCCACAATTGCAAGTAAATGTAAAGATTTTGAGCTAAGCGAAATAATATTCCCAATGCATGGATTACTGACAGGTTTTTTCTGATTTGTTTTGTACATTACTTTCTTCCAGGGTAGTCTAATAAGTAGTATGATTACCAAGAATCATGGTGATCAGGTTTTGTTTTGAAAACATTTGTCACACGCGGACACTATTCTTTCAGCAGATATTTGAGTTCCGTACATGTGCCGAATACTATGGTGTGCCTTAGGGCTTCAACTGTGAGCAACATATACTTGATCCCTCCCTTAAGGAGCTATAGTCTAGCAGTCTAGTTCCAGGGTCAACAGACTTCTGTAAAGGGCTGAATAGTAAGTGTGCAGACCTTGCAGGCCATATGGCCTTAGTTATAAATATTCTACTCTGCCATTGTGGTCCCAAAGTAGTCATAGATGCTATGTAAACATGAATGTAGCTGTGTTCCAATAAACTTCATTCACAAAAACAAGAGGTGGAACAGATTTGGCCCAGGGGCCATGATTTACTGATTCTTGATCTAGTTCATTTATTCCTTGGTTTCTGTCTCTGTCTCACTCATATATCCACAGCTACTATTTTCATATTTTTCAATGACTTATTTGCTACAGTTAGCTAAGATGAGATTGTTGAAGAGCTTGATCAACAATCAAGCAGATGAATAAAGTTGATTCTTATTTTTTCTTTTTTACCAGGACATTTTATTTCCTTACGTCAAAGAAAATGTTAAAGAGTATTTGCAGACACATTGGGAAGAAGAGGAGTGTCAGCAGGATGTCAGTCTTTTGAGGAAACAGGTTGGGACATTTCTATTCCATTGCTTCCACATTCCCAAGTGTCTTAGAAATAGGATGCTTAGAGACTTACGCTCAAGCCCCTTCTGGGTGGAATGCAAAAGATTTTGTGCTGTTTTTTCACATTTTTCATTAATGTCTCAGAGTGACAGCACCTCATCACCTCATTCTCCACTCTTGTCTGGCTCCTGGCGTGAACCCCTGCACAGTGCTCTTGGGCCCTCACATCAACACATCGCCTCCGGACCTCTTACCCAGTTCACACGTGGCCCCACCTTCATATCCACCTGAGTCTCATGTGCTCTGTTCTGCTCTGTTCTCTGCCTAGTTTTCAGTCTTTTTTTCCCTTCCACACTGTACTGTGGATCTTCTGTTTTGTGGATTTCCTTATTAAAATTGCTTCAGTGGAAAAGATCTTAACATACCGTGCAGAGCTAACTCTGTGGCAGTTACTTTCTAGTTAATTTTCTGTATTGGACAATGTGTAATGCTCTCTGAATTTTTTAATGTTAGGAGTTAGGATTGGAAATATAGTCATTTCCTTTGGGGCATTGAGGTATTTCTGTTTGTTGTTTTCTCC
This sequence comes from Mormoops blainvillei, assembly GCA_004026545.1. Classification (NCBI taxonomy): domain Eukaryota; kingdom Metazoa; phylum Chordata; class Mammalia; order Chiroptera; family Mormoopidae; genus Mormoops; species Mormoops blainvillei. Next base: position 154,120 of record PVJD01001772.1, read on the forward strand.
AGATAATTCATGGTTAGTCTGAAACACTGCCCTCCTTTACCTTTTTTGTTGTCTCAGTTCTTGTTGAAACATGCATCCATATTCCCACATTGTAGGATATGAATCATTGAGTCTTTAGATGTTGGACATAGGCATTGTCACATTGTCAGTGTTCCAAATAGCTGTTAAGAGTTTTTGCAAGATGCGGGAGATGGCAGGAGACCGAATGTGATCCAACCTCAGACATTACTTCACTACTTCTTTTAATTGAACTCCAGGCATGAACTAATTTTAAAGGTGTTCTTTATTTCCCTCAGTTATAGTGCAGAGAAAATTATCAGATTTAATCGAAGGCATGGTTTGTCGATCCTAGCAAGTGAATCAACAAACCAGTCTTATGTCATTTTATCATGTGCTGCCTCTCTTCTCACATACATGCCTCTTGGTTTAAATTTCAGCTTTAACAATATAGGAAAGGTAATGTAAATTATTAGTTATAATCCAGTTTCTTTTAGGAATCATTCAGATCAGCCCCAAAGTGTAGGATACTTTTAATTTGTAACAGTGTTTAGTGCCAATGATGGTTGGAGAAAGTTGGTCAGCTTGGTTGTCAGATATCATTTTAAGTGCTCTTTTTTCAAATAAGTAAGAAACAAACTTCATGTTGTTTATGACTTGAAGGCTGAAGAGGACTCCCACCTGGTTGGGGCTGTTCCGATCCCTGCTGCATCTGAGAATGGGGCAGATGACCTGCAACAGACGATCCAGGCTGTGGTAGATAACGTGTGCTGGCAGATGTCTCTGGACCGAAAGACCACGGCGCTGAAGCAGCTGCAGGGCCACATGTGGAGGGCAGCATTCACAGCGGGGCGCGTGAAAGCAGAGTATGTAGCTGCTCACGTGACTCTGAACATTTCATCAGTCTCAAAGCCAAATGCATTTTCCATTAGTCCTCTCTTTCCAGTGTTGCTTGATCAGTCAAATAGTTAAAATCAACATTCTTTTTATTCTAACAAGTGAGTGGTTTTTTTTTCAAAGCTAGGCTAAAACATTTCATCTAGCTAAATTCCCCAAACCTGATGTTTGGCTTTGTGGGATGATTGGAGGACTTTTAATCCCAGTTTGAAAATGGCTTCCTAGAAAATGGTCATTTTTTTAAACCAAGTTATATTTGATCCTTTGTATAACAGTAACAGCACTGTTGGGCTGCTTCCCAGGACCATTAGGCTACCTGTTTTCTGTTCTGTTAGTGAAGTAAGGACTGCACCCCATCACTTTGGGGTCACTCAGTATCAGCAGTGCCACTCTGTCCTGTGCTCTTTTGAGCACCTTTTGTCTTGACTGTGGAGTTCCTGAGCATTCCTGCCGAAATAGACTCAGGAGTCCTATGTTGCTAAGATATTCTTAGACACTGTCACTAAGGGGTTTAGGCCATTGCCTGGTGTAAACCCTAAGATCTAAGACTGTTTCCAGCTGCCTAAAGATAACAGAAAACTGTTTCTAGCTTCTTTTATCTTTTGTAAATGAGAAGGTATTTCTTTATATACTTTAAAGGGGGCTTCCACCTTTTAAAGGATGCATTGGAATGTCAGGATAGGCCAATGATCTGGGAATACCAGCTAGATTGCTTTGTAAAACACTCAAAAGAGTGGAGCCAGGGGACTATGCTTGATTACTTAGCTGCCCTTTCTCTTGGTCTTGGTTCTTCAGTTATAAAACCAGGGACTTGAAATAAGTTATCATCTTAGACTTCTAAGCCCCACTTTGGAGCAATAACAATCTGCGTATTCAACATGGAAAAATTCTCTCTATAAGCTCAAAGTAACACACAAAGTAAATCACAATTATGTGTGCTAGTTTGAACTAGTGAATCTCTTTTCTTCAATTAGTGCAGCATATTAAGCTGTTTTATTCAGTAGAAGATTTCTCTGACATTTTTCACTCTTTTAAGGATGATTAGCTCCACATCCTAACTTACTTGTGCTTCTCTTTTCATCTATCTTCTATATTTCCACCACTGAATATACCACAGAATTGGTAAACAAGACAAGGTCAGGAATTAGAAAAAAAGACACTGTGCTGATTAGCAAATGTGAGATGGTACAAGTCTCTTATCTGATTTCATATATAATTTTTTCTGTGTAGTAAAACTTTAGGTTTTCTTAGTTCTCAGGAAATACAGTTCCATTTTCTAGCTAGTCAGAAATTAATAGCTTTGAGCCCCTAAACATTTTTCCTTTTGTTTGGGTGCAGATCTTTCTAAAAGCATTCCCATGCTTGCTTAAGGCACACTGGACATAATTTAACCTTTTCTTGTCTTGCATTACATCAAAGATTACATAATAGTACAATATTATTGTTTTCCTTTTTGATTTCTTTGGGAATTTAAAAAGCCGCTTTCTGTCCTGGTCAGTATGGCTCAGTTCATTGGAGCATCATCCTGTGAACCAAAAGGTTGTAGGTCTGACTCCCAGTCAGGGCACATGCCTGGGCTGCAGATTCGCTCACCCATTGGGGCTTATGTATGAGGCAACCAATCATTGTTTCTTACATCGATGTTTCCCTTTCTCCCTACCTTCCCCCCTCTCTAAAATCAATAAGCATGTCTTGGGGTGAGGATTAAAAAAAATTACTTATTTCATCCTGTTATCTGTAATAACTTTTGACCATCATTAGTGGGGCTGTCAAAAACTTCTCCTTTCCACCTAAATTGTTGCTTCTGATCTGCTGTGATCCTTGAACTCCGTTGACACTCTTATTAGATCTGCAAATGAAGTCTTATGGAATTGCTTCTCATGGCGACCATTTGGGCACAAATAGAGAAACTTGTGACAACTATTTTGACTGTTTTTCATCTGGCTGGATAACGTGTTCCTACATTTTAACTTTGTTTTTCTCCAGGTTCTTTGAAGATGTAGTTCCAGCAGTCAGGAAGTGGAGAGAGGCTGGAATGAAGGTGTATGTTTACTCTTCAGGGAGTATAGAGGCACAGAAACTATTATTTGGGTATTCTACAGAGGGAGATATTCTTGAGGTAGGTTACCTGATTACTTTATTCTTTGACATGATCAAAGCATGAAATAATGAATGTTAAAGGAATATACCACAGTTACAAGCTAAATCAGCATTCAGATAATTGCATTTATATATGCTAAGCACTTGGGACAGGGAAGTGGAAAAACTGGGGGGTACATTATAGGCAAGGGTGAAATATTCTGTTACCAATCTTTGCATCAATGGTTCTTACACTGTGTTGTACATAAGGATCACCTTGGAAGTTTGTTTAAAATGTAGATCCCTGGAGCCTGCTTCCCAGCGAATGTGAATTGGCAGGGCTGGGGTAGGTAGTCTGGAATCTGCATTTTTAAACATCAACTCTAAGTGATTTTGATGATGGTAGTACTAGAACCATATATAAAATACAACTAACAAGACACGAGCTATCTTGTAAATCAGCTGTCTTGCCAATATTAGGAAATTGTCAGCCGGATGGAAACTAATGGCATGCTTTTCTTTTGGTTGTTTAAAGTAACAGGTAAAGTGTAAAATAATGATACATGTTACTATCCAAAAACAGAAACAGAAAACCCCCGGAGTTCTTGAATGGAGCAGAGTAAAGGTGAATTGATTGTTTCTAGTACTTTGGAGAGATACAGATTTTATTTGAGCAGACCCAACATTCTTTTTTTAATTTAATATAGTTTTATTTTTAATCCTCACCCGAGGGTATGTTTATTGAGGAAGGGAGAGTGAGAGACATACATAGAGAGACAGAGACATTGATCTGAGAGAGAAACATCGATTGGTTGCCTCCTGTACACACCCCAACTGGAGATCAAACCTGTAACCTAGGCATGACTATGAGCCCTGACTAGGGATGGAACCTGTAACCTTTTGGTGTAAGGGATGACACTCCAACCAACTGAACCACCCGGCCAGGGAGAACTAGCATTCTTATGTAAGAGAACTGGGTACATTATTAAACAGTGAAGGCCACCTGTTAAATTTCTTTTTCATGAAAAAATTCTTATTAGCCCTCTGTCCCATCATCCATTCTTACGCCCCCTGGAGGACAGAGTGGTCATTGGAAGAAGGGAATACATTTAGGGCTTCAAAAAGAAATGCTAACTCAATGCACACTGAACTTAGTGATATACAATAGGTCACTCAGCCAACTATTTTTTAAAATGAATATTTATTGAGCTTCTACTGTATACAGAGAACACTTTGGCTTTGAGGATAGTCATATTCTCATTTTAGTACTTTCTTGCTTTCCCTATTAGTTCTAAATTAAAAATTAAATCAGTAAAAAAAATTTCTAATTATTGGTAACTGTTGTCCTCTGAATACAGATGTAATCATCTTTTCTGCTCTCTCTGATATAACAGACAAAAAGGTGAAGACAGGACATAATAATTATCTACTGAGTTCAATAGTGAAAACTTTATTCTCCAGTTACTAAATGAGAGAGGACTTGAGAGAAAAAATACGCAAAACCAATCTTAACATTTTATAAGTTAAAAAAAATCGTAATATTACCTTAATTTGTCTTTGAGTGATTGTTAGGCTTGTTTTTTAGTTTGTGAAAAGTTCTGAAAATATTCAAAAGATTACATTATAAAAGCTGATCCTTAGTATGGACTTATTTTAATTACTCTTGGTTAAATTAGCAGGTGATATTTGGCTCCAATTATTTCTTTTATTTTTTTAAAGATTTTATTTATTGATTTTTTACAGAGGGGAAGGGAGGGAGAAAGAGGGAGAGAAACATCAGTGTGTGGTTGCCTCTCGCATGCCCCCTTTTGGGGACCTGACCTGCAATGGAGGCATGTGCCCTAGGCTGGGGATAGAACCAGCAACCCTTTGGTGCACAGGCCGGCACTCGGTCCACGGAGCCACACCAGCCAGGGCTGGCCCCAATTATTTCTGATGGCAAGGGTATATACTAGCTCTTGGGTAGAATTTCAAAATGTTTTAATCAGAAAATGAAAGTTTGTTGAAAGCGAAGTAACAGCTTATTAATGAGGCAGTTTAGAGAAATCTGCTCATTCTGGGGTCAAAAGGACCATCGATGTTCAGAATCTTTCTTCAGGAGCGAAACCTAGTCTAATAAGTAGTTTGAGTGCAAATAGTATTTTGAGGGTAGGAAGTAGGGCATGAGTATTTTTAAAGATTTTGGATTAAAAAATGCTAATGAAAGAAAAACAAGTAGATTATAAAATGATCTTACAGGTGTTGGACTGGTAATTTTCTCCATTCAAATGTTTATTGCTATAAAATCTTTGTATGTGCTTTTTTAGCCCTCACAAAGTTCTCTATTAAGTAGATTTTCAGTTATATCCTGAGTGAAGTTATTATGAATGTTATATATTTCAGAGACAAGGGATGAGAAATAAAGGGGTCCAGTTTGCAAGTGTATTTATAGTGTCAGTCTTTCCCCTTTTCTGTATTCAGCTTATTGACGGTCACTTTGACACCAAGATTGGACACAAAGTGGAGAGTGAGAGTTATCGAAAGATTGCAGACAGCATTGGGTGCTCAACCAACAACATCTTGTTTCTAACAGATGTTACTCCAGGTGAGTAATCTGACTTCCTCATCCAGGATGGGAACAGGCTGGCACTGCAAATACATTGCCTCTTTAAAGAAAATTTATGTGTAGGCCCTTGAAAAATGAAAGTTTTATAAAAAGAAGCAGTGAACCAGCCAACTAACCTCTCTCTTCATTTACCTGTCCTTGGGGTTGTATGTGCGGAAGTGGCATTGGAAAGACTAATTCTTCTCATTTTAACTCTTTATCCGTGGTTTCCTACCCATTCCTCTGTACATGCGCACACACACACAGATGAAGTAGAAAAAAAAGAAAGGATGACTTAGGGACATCATTGTGGGAGTGAGCATGCATATTGGTAGGTGCATGGCTAGTGAAGGAGAATAAAGTCACAGTGGACCTTCAGCAAATATATTTAACAGCAGCGAGATCACATATCTACAGCCAAAAAAAGAGAAAGAGGACTCTAGTTTGAGTGATTTTGCCTCATTGTCATTCCATTTGATGAGCACTGCCCCCTGGTGACTAGGCGCCTCACCCCTGCATTCCCTAGAACCATCACAGTCCCCCAGGCTCCCTTCATGATTCACCTCTTTAAAGACAGCATCTTCTTTACCCAGCATGGCCCCTCTTTATTTTATATGGTACATTACCAGATGCACAAAACAATATATACTGTTCTTTATTGGCAATTTAAGTGATTTCAAGAGTGGTTTGAAACATGTACTCAAGTGCCTGTGTAAGACTGTGAGTCCTCCACAGAATTATAGAGGGAAACAGCAAATAAAGAAATAGAACAGCAGCTGAAGAGGTGGAGGGCGCTGGGGGCGGTGGTCTCTGCAGTTCTTACCCGAAAGCCCCAGTCGGTGAGGCTTTCCCACACTCCCCCACCTGGCCCGGCTTTTGATTTCACGGTCCTTAGAGTTGTGCATTTCCCAGCAGGTGTACCCTTGATGTGTTTATAATTGCACTTGTATTTGAGAGTAGTTCTGTATATTTACATTTCTTCCACTTGCCTTGGATTTTAAGTTTCACCTTCCACTCCCCTCCAGAACAGGGCTTTGTGTGCTGTGCAGCTGCTCTGACACTGCCTGTGCCGAAGGCAGGGAAAGGGTATTGGGGAAAAGAGGCAGAGGTCAGGAGGTTCTCTCTTGCCTAGTCAGCTCCACATGGCTCCTGGGCCCCCTGGAGGCAGTTTCAGCATCTATAGGCAGTACTCCTCCCTTCAGCCCTCTGCCTCTTATCAACAGCCCCCAAAACCACCCTCATTCACTAGAACTTTCAGAGACAGGGCCCAAAGGGAAATCCAGGCTGCTGACAAAGGCATCTGCCCTGTGGTAGTGTGTTTGAATATATTTTTTCTACTTATTACCCGTGATACTTTGGTTTGTTGTGCTACGGAAGAGTTGTAGGTGTATAATAAGCAAGTACTAATTTTCTAAGCAGTTTTGAAAAAATCTTAACCAGCGTGCCTCATTTAATGCCTTCAGTAAGTTATGTTTTTCAGAGAAAGAGGGGTAAAACAGGCTTAATTTCACCTGACATACAGTAGACATTCAGTAATTTTCAATACCTTGGTTAAATTTCAGACCTTGGTGAATCTAGACTGGAATTTTTAACCTAGGTAGAGAGTATTTAGTGGGGATTAGCCCCTGTCCTGCATGTCTTGGCTTGGGTCAGCTTCAGGGTCTAAGGGTTTCTACAAATTGGTGTCTCATTTTTCAGCATCTTGGAAAGCTTTAAATTTGCATGTCCAACTGCACTGAAGGTGAGAGACAAGACACATGGACACAGTGCTTCAGGGTTCATTGTGTAGCTAGGTAGCTGAGCCACTTAAATAAAGCATCAGCAAACATTCGCTGTAACAGCAAGCAATTCATCTGGCATCTACTTTGAACTGTAAATGTTTGCCTGTCATGTTTCTGTATAGAAACCTTTTACTAATTCAAAGCTATAATATATCCTCTTTCTTGAATAATTTTTGGGGGCTTAGAGTGGCGGGGTGGGGAGGTGGCTTTACTGTCTACATATTTAGGGATGGGCCAGCAGTTTCTGTGAGGAATGATAATTTTGCTCCTTATAGAAAGGAGACAGGCCTTGTTCTGGTAAATTTGTTTGGTTTAATCTGTGAATTGCTATTCTTTAATCATTCATATAAAAGGGGCTGTGGGAGATGAAAATCTGTGGTTTGTCCCATATTTAATTTTCTTAGCATTTTTGAATGGTAAGTTTCTGCAGGCTCAGAATTAGGAATATGCTTTGTGGCTGGAGCTGCCCACAAAGTCAGCCTGTCCCGAGCATTATATGATCCCCAAGACTTTGTCCTACCCCCCCAACTTTACGTTATTATTAATAATTATAATGCCTGCCCTAAGACCACTTTCAGTTTCTTCATAGTCTTGTTTTTAGCCACATTTTTGTCTAGTTGCCATCATAGTACATTTATAATTTCAGGTCTTTTCTTTTCCCTTAAGCCATTTCCTTAGGTTGCAGTCACATTTTTACAGACTAGAGATGGTCCCCAAGTTGACCTCACAGTGAAACTGGGTCCCCGAGAGTCCTCCACAAAGAGGTTTTATTCTGGCCCCCAGACTTCTGCCTCCCCCGTGTGCTGTAGTAGGGCCAGAACTGGGCCCGCCTGCAGTTGGGGCAGGGCCGGGCCGCTCGCTGCCTGCCTTGCTCGTGTCTGTTATCTCTGAACCTGTGTTTTCGTACCATGCGCCCTGACTTCCATCGCCAGGGCAGAGTGGAGGACCAGGTGATATCCCAGATACTGGGCTGGCCAGAACATCCGTTTAGCTTTTCCCATAAAATAAGACACATTTTTCACTTTCACCAATAACTATTGATTTGGACATTTTGAGTGTGTCAGCTATCTCCCACATGGTATAGCATTGATTGTTCTCAGTTAATGTCTCCATTTGATTGCTCTCAACTTCAACTGGTCTACCCAGCTGTGGAGCACCATCCAGTGAGAAATCTCCAGCGTGAAACTTCACAAACCACTTCCGACACATTCGGTCAGTCATGGCACCTTCTCCATACACTGCACAAATCTTTTTAGCTTTCTAGTTGCATTTTTACCTTTCTTGAAATAATAAAGCATAATATGTCAAAAATATGTATTTTCTTCCATCTTCAATACTAAAATGGCTACAGAAAGACTCACCAGTTTTGATGTTTCTTATTTAAATACACACTGATATGACAGCTGTCACAATGCAATCTAATAAAATTGTTTTGAATGAAGTTAAAGACAACTAAGTGCTACTAGAGCCATCATATGGAAAAAACAAAACGAACTTTTTGGGCCAACTCAGTAATACCCAAGTATAAAAGAGAACTGAAAGATTTTCTCCTTTTGGATGAAAGGAAAGAGGTCCAGGGTTTTAAGTCAAGTTTTAGTTAAGTGTCTATTATATGACTAGAGCAAATATATACTTAGGAAAAAACTTGCTTCGTGGTGATCTAGGGAAGATGCTGAATGTCATTTGCTAGTGTCAAGTCCCATGTGGATCATGGACCGTGGATCATGATGGCTCAGCCTAGTGAGATCCCAGATTGCTCATTAGGAGGAGAGCTTTGCTTGAGGCATTTGTCTGGGACCTGGGAGTGGGAGGCAGCTGCCTCTTCTGCTGGAATGAATGGTGTCTGCAGAATTTGCCTGTGGAGGGGATCGTTTAGCACTTTTATTGCCCTGGGAAGATGACAGCCCTTTCACAAGAAGAGCAGAAGATAGACACTTGAGGTGGGTAGGAGGAAAAGATAGCTCTGTCCTACTTTTCTCTGTGGGAACTGGAACTTAATCTCTGTCGACACCACTTCCTTAATCCATTCAGATACTGTAGCTTTTCTTCAAAGGTTGAGAAACTACTGAGGGTTTTTTTTAAAATACCAAATCTAAATTCCATAGAATGTATTTCAGATTCTTCCTCCGTCTTTTTCTGTCTATCTGAGTATGCCCCAACTCTCGGACCTGTGTTCGGCCTCCCATTCTTCCAATATCTGCACAGATATTTTATGTCTGCTTGGAATGCCTCCTTTCTCGCTAATTTCCTTGAAATTTCTGAAGAAAATTCATCCCCTGGAGGTCCTAATTCTGTAGTACCACATTGGGGACCTGAGATTCTGCTTTTTTAACAAGCTCCCAGGTCCTCACTGCTGGTCCATGAACCACACCTAGAGTAGCAGCGCTCCAGAGCAGGCGTTGGCGAGTTTATTCCATAAAGGGCCAGATAGTACATACTTTAGGCTTTGCAGGCCATACCGCCTCAGTCACAGCTGTCCAGTTCTGTCCTTGCAGTGTGAAAGCAGCTACAGATAATACACAAATGAATGGGTGTGTCTATGTTCCAGTAAAATTGTGTGTACGAAAACAAGTGGCAGGCTGTAATTTGCTGACCCTCGTTCTAGAGCAGACCGCAGGCACATTAACAATGTCAAACTTTAACCCTGCCACTTGCTAGCTCTCCATCTCCATATCTGTAGATTGGGGGTAGTAATACTAACTACCTCAGGGTTGTGAAGATTTAGATCAGAATGGGAGCTCCATAGAGGCAGGAGCTTTGTTTTGTTCTCTGTTCCTAGAGCAGAACCTGGTACATAGTAGGTGCTAAGTTAATATATTAGCTGTTATCTTTCAGATGGAAACAAAATGGAGAGATATGTAACCCAAGGCATTTTAGAGGTATTTCCTGCAATATCTAGCTTACCTAGTTTTATTTTACTAGTCCTATTTTTATTTCTACCCACTATGCAGGCACTGATCACAGCCTGTTGAGGGAGGAGAGAGACAACAGATAATAACTACCAACTCACATTGTGATGGAACTAAATACGGGGTGTTGAAGGAGCACATAGGATGCTGTAATCATGCTTCTGGAAGACGAGCTATTTGAGTTGAATTTCAAAGAGTGGGAATTTGTGAGGCAAAAGAAAATGGGCAGTCTGGTCAGAGGTTATGACATGTTTGGGCTCCTGATGTGAGAGCAGGTATTTTGGCCTCCAGATGTGAGATTAGGTCCTAGGGTTCCATTTGTCCCATATCTACTTAATCGATATTTTTCCTGACAGGCTGCCCTGTGAGAAATAGCTTGGTTCTCTGTAAGACTAATGGGAGGAAATAGAGGAAAGTTGTGGACAGAACTTGGTTCTGTCATACTGTATTCATATGCACTTAATAAAACTCAGAAGCCTGGATATTTTGCCATTCTAGTCTCAAGTACAATTACATATTCAATTTTTTTATTATGGAAAAATTAAAAATTATTTAAAAGAGAATAACATAGTCAATAACCATGTACCCATCTTCTAGCTTCAGCAGTGATCTGATCAGGGCCAAACTTGTTTCTTACATTCATTCCCACACTGCCAGATTACTTTGAAGCAAATCGCAGAGATCCTATTTTGACGTTTCTGACATATATTTTGATTTTTCACAGAGGCCAGTGCTGCTGAGAAAGCAGATGTACATGTAGCTCTGGTGGTGAGACCTGGCAATGCAGGACTAACAGATGATGAAAAGACTTACTACAGCCTCATCACATCCTTCAGCGAACTGCGCTTGCCTTCCTCAACCTAGAGGAGGACGTCTAAGGAAGTCCAAACTGTCTTCACAGCATTGTCCCTGTAGTCTAGTTTTATTCTAATGGTAAAAGTAACTTACTTTTATGTATGCAAGTGTATATGTGTGTGTTCAGATTACCTTTCGCAGGCACAGAAAGGGGCACGGGGTGCGGATCTCAGCTCAGTGAAAATGAAGCATTTTTAAAGATGCTTTATATGTAAAAATTGTTTGAAACTGCAGCTCTCACCTTTACTGAGAGCAAAATGTAGTTGAGAGGAGCAATTACTGTAATACAGATCTGGTGTGTTATGTTTGTCATGTTATGTACTAAAATGCAAAGACAGGTTTGAGAAATTATTCAGAAGTCTTAGTATTTTAAAAACTGGAAGTATTTTGAAGACATTACTAATAATAATTCAGCACTCTTTTAATTATGAGTTAGAAGATTACAGCAGCTGAATTTCAAAATATAAGCTGCCTATCTCAAAAGATAAATTTATTTCTGCTCCAAAAGAGACAAAGTTAGGAAAGGAAGCTTATCTGAGTCCTGATCAAACATCTGTTACTTAAAAAACTTGCAAATCATTGTGGCATCCTCAGGGGCCTTATCAGTGAAAAAGGTGCACTGATGTAACAGGTAAAATGGAAACGTGGTTCTTAACATCTTAACATTCTTAACAAAACAATTCTAACCCTACGAGGTGTTCTTGCTATAGATTTCATAATTGCCTTTCTAACGCCTCCTTAGCACAGTTTGAGAATATGTTAATGCTGTTTACCATTTTTTTAAAAAGTTGACTGAAATCAGTTTGTGAGACCTAGAAGAGCCCTACTATGTACTATTTTCCTTGAAATGGATGTGAGAAATATAAATTTTATAACCGCATCATTTATCCTGGTTCAATTCTAATGGAATGTCATGTTAATTTCACATTGTGATTAATAAAAAAATTTTCTTCTTCACTCAGTTTTGTGTAGGTCCCTGAACTACACCTCCTACTGCCATAATCAAAAGAGGAGAAAAATAAAAATTTTCGTTTTTGTCTTAATCGTGTGTGTGTGTGTGTGTGTGTGTGCGTGCGCACGCGCACGAATGGAATACCATTGGAAAATCATTGATGATTATTTGATTTATGTATACATATATGGCTAACCTCATCAGTTATCATTTCATTTGGATAGTTAGCATTTAGGTATGAGTGCCGTTTGTTGGATGTTTGAGACCCACATTTGAGATTTATGGGATAATGCTTGAAGAAGGCAAGAGGCAATTATTCTCCTAATTAAGAAAAACTAATGAATCCTGGGGGAATAATTTTGGGAACATTTTGAATAAGGAGAAGGAAGTAGATTTGCAAATATAAGAGAGGGAATATAAAAGATTTTATGTTGATAACTTTCAATTTCTGGTAGCTAATTAGTAAGTCAAAGGACTATAGAAATACAGAAGAGTAGTATAAAGGAATATACTGTATTTTGCCATGTATAATGTGCTCCTATGTATAATTACACACCCATGTTTTTAGCCCAAACTTTCAGGAGAAAAAACTTTTTTAAATTCTATTTATTTATTTACATTTAGATACTTATTTTTTGTATTATAAAAGAATTTTAAAGGAGTTACACTTTTAATGCGTGAGCATAAATAAAAATTAAAAACATAGAGCTATGGAATTAGTACTACCCATGTATAATGTGCCCCCTTATTTTTCCCTCAAAAATTTGGGCAAAAAAGTGCGCATTATACACAGCAACATACAGTAAATCTTAGAAATAGGAGTGAGTTGTAAATGATGGTAAAACCACAAATGGTAATAAAAAGGTTTAATGTCATACAATTTCTGAAAAAGCTCACAGAAAGATGACGGAAAAAGGTATCTATTAATTATAGTAAAGGAATAACTGGAAAGGTAAGGAAGAAATGAGAGAAAATTATGCATCAGGGTCTGGATTAAAAGGGAATTTAAGGGAAAGGAGGGCACCAGTATCTAGCAAAGGGAAAGTTGAATTGCAGAGGTGGGTTCAGGCTGCTATAGCAAAACACCAGAGACTGTGGGGCTTATAAACAACACAATTTTATCCCTTACAGTTTTGAAGGCTGGGAAGTCTGAGATCATGTTGCTGGCAAATGCAATGTCTGATGAGAGCCCAGTTCCTCATAGACAGGTTTTCTCTGTATAACATCACATGGTAGAAGGGACAAAGGCGCTTTCTTGGGCTTCTTTTATAAAGGCACTAATCCCATTCATGAGGGCTCTGCCACGGTCTCCCAAGGGTCCTACTTTGAAATGTATCACCTTGATGGAGAGGACCCAAGTGGTGGAAGAGTAAGTGGAAGCTACACTAACCTCCCAGGACCAAACTGGAATTATAATTAAATTATAGAAAAACCATCCCAAATAACCAACTGACCACTAGCCTTATAACCACAGAGGGACAGAAGAAGCCGCATCACCATAAGACTGGTAGGGAGTGTGGAGGAGATGTGAGAGGGCTGGCTGGACTCCCACAGAAGGCAGCGGAAGTGTTGGAGGGATATTTCAGTGGCTGGGGGGTCCCCCTGAGAAGTATGGGGGTTAAACCCCAAGCTGGGCTCCCCAGCCTAAAGCACCAGAGCTGGGAAAGGAGTCCAAATAACATCTACCTATCTACCTGTGAAAAGCCGCGGGGTTTCTGTCTGACAGGGAGAGGTGGCTGGAGATGCAGAGAGCCTCTTAAAAGGGCCAACACCAAATTTTGTTTGCAGCCACTTACCCTGGGCTCCGGCATAGGGAGGGCAGAGGGGACTAGAGATGTGTGGGGAGAGTCTGGGGCTGGTGGCTCTGGGGAGAGAACGGAAGGGTCAGCCACCAGGATCCCGGTGCATAGTCATTGCCCATACTGCAGGAGCCATGTTTCTCAGGCAGAGCACTTTCTCCTAAAGGCATTAGCCTGAGAGGGAGCAATAGCCCCGGCCCTCAGGGATTACCCACCCTGTGGTGCTTAAGCCCGGCTGCTGAGGAGTACAGCTGGAAGACATTCACTGATTAGCCCTACAGAAAGCCAGCAGGCAGAGGGGGATTGCTGGGAGCTCTGAGGCTTCAGCTGCCCCTTCCCGAGGCCTGGTGCTGATAAAAGCCAGCCTCTGTAGGCAGCCTGGTTCTTTTTGCCCACCTCCGGGCCCAGCAGAGGGGGCTATACACTGTGGGTCACTGATAGCTCCAAACAGGTTGCCCAGGGCCAGTCACAGGCCAGGTTTGATTTAGGTATGTATCAGAGTCTTGTAGATCTACTTCCCTAATCTGGCGAAGGAAAAAGACACGTAAGTCCAAGAAGCCCAGAGTCCCAAAAAAGTTGGACCCAAAGAGGCCTACACCAAAACACATCATAAGTAAAATGGTAAGGCCTAAAGACAAGAAGAGAATCCTAAAAGCCACAAGAGAAAAGCAGGTAGTTACCTGCAGGAAAGCACCAATTACACTGTCATCCGATTACTCAAACATTTCAGGCAAGAGGGACTAAAGTGAAATATTCAAGGTGATGAAAAGCAAGGACCTACAACCAAGGCTACTTTACCTTGCAAGGCTATCATTTAAAATTGAAGGAGAAATGAGGAGCTTCCCAGACAAGAAAAAAACTAAAGGCATTCATTAGCACCAAACCAGTACCACAATGAATGTTAAAGGGCTTACTTTAAGAAGAAGAAAAAGAAAAACAGGAAAATAGACTAACAAAATGGCACTAAATATGTGTCTATCAATAATCATTTTAAATGTAAATGGCTTAAATGCTCCAACCAAAAGACAGAGGGCAACTGAATGGATAAGAAAAAAAGAACTATATATATGCTGCCTCCTAGAGGCCCAACTCAGATCAAAAGATACACCGACTAAAAGTAAAGGAATAGAAAAAGATATTTCATGCAAATGGAAAGGGAAAAAAAAGTTGGGGTAGCAATACTTAAATCCGACAAAATAGACTTTAAAAACCAAGGCTATAGTAAGAGACAAAGGACACTATGTAATGATAAAGGGAACGATCCAACAAGAGGATATAACCCTAGTCAACATTTACGTACCCAACACAGGAGCACCTAAATATGTAAAGCAAATCTTGATGGACATAAAAGGAGAGATCGACAGAAATACTGTAGAGGGAATCGAGGCTGACACCAAAGATGAAATGCTATTTGCCCTGACTAATGCTGTAGATGTTGAGACGCCATTTGCCCTGACTAATGCTGTAAACGCTTCTCTCCCACCTCTGTAAGCCCTTTCGCGCCAAATCTATACCACACCTCCTGAGACCCTCCCCACTTGGCCCAACATAAAAGGAGTGCGGGGCTATTGTTCTGGGCTCAGAATTTGGAGACTGTCTCCTCTGGGCCCGTGCAAGTAAATAAAGATCGTGCTCCTAAACCCCTCAGTGTCTGGTCGTTTCATTTTTCCATAACAATACAGCCATAATTGGGGCTTTTAATACCCCTTTGACTTCAATGGATAGAACTTCCAGACAGAAAATCAACAAGGAGATAGCGGTCTTAAACGACGCACTAGATCAAATGGTTTTAATTGATAATCTTAAAAGCATTTCACCCCAATGCAGCAGAATATACATACTTTTCAGCCAAATATATCACCTTTAGGGTTAGATTTCAATATATGCATTTATGGGATATACAGATGTTCAGCCTACAGCAATAGGCTTTTACTGTCCATGATAAAGAGTATCAGAAAAACTAGTTTATATTGATTAATTGAGGACAGAAATAGATTTAAAAATTAAGAGAAAGTTGCAATATCAAATTCAGTTTGTCAAAGAGGGCTGTGAAAGGAAGTGGGAAAGGTGGGGGAACTATTTCTTAGATCCTAAGAAACTCATTCACAATGTGATAGGAAAGGATCTTAGGAATATCCTTGAGTTGTAAAGGACATTGATCATGAAGAAAAATGACTAGAAAATGCGTAGTGAGCTAGGAGGTAAGTACAGATAAATTCATGGTCCTTAGTATGGGAAAGAGGAAAAATTTCACATAGAATTTACAAAAAGAATAAAGCCACTAAATTTTCTCAGCACCCTGTTTGCAGAGCATACAGGGGGCAAAGGACTCTTGAAAATGTGGCCCTTTTCATTACTGTTTGTTAATCCAGATCTACCTCAGTTGTGCTCTTTGCCACAATAGCACTGATTTCCAGTCTTAGGTCAAAACCCAAGCTTATTTCTTAGACGAGAAGCTTCAAAGGGATTTCTCTAATATTATCAACAATTCTGGAGTATCAGAGCCTCCTGTTTGGGTTTCTGGAAGGCTGGCCTTAATTGCTAAGCTTAACTGGTGTCCAGTTTAGAGTTACATAAGGAAAGGCTGCGGGCTGGGGCTCTAGTGCTAAGATAGGTGCACAGCAGCCTTTGTCCAGCAGATGGTGCTGTTTCTCTAGAGACTTTATCAAGTGTGAGATCAGATTCAGCAGCTGGAGCCAACATAGCATTAAGAGAAAAATAAGTATACGTGTGAGAGGCAACGGATCAACGTTTTCCTCTTGATGTTTCCCTTCTTTCTACCTCCCTTCCCCTCCCCATAAATAAATAAATAAATAAATAAATAAATAAATAAATAAATAAATAAACAAACAAATCTTTTAAAAATTAATTATAGCTCATTTACCCTTAAGCAATAGCATGAGTTCTGACCAATGTGGCTCAGTTGGTTGGGTGTCGTCCTACAAAGTGAAAGGTTGCACGTACCTGGGTTGCAGGTTCGGTCCCCGATCTGGGCGTGTGTGAGAGGCAACTGATCAATGTTTCTCTCCTTTTCTCCCTCCCTTCTCCTCTCTCTAAAAATAAATAAAATCTTTCAAATGAAAGGCAATATAGCATGATATTTTAAGTCAGAATAGTTTGGGGAAAATGGCAGTAATCCTGCGTGAAACCCATCCGTTAATATTCCTCTTCCCCCTTGACCCCTGTCATTTTTTTTTAAAGATAATTTTTGGATAGTCGATCTTTTCGGCTGAAATGTTAAAAAGAGCTTGTTTTCAGGTTTTAAAAATTTCTATCAGAGCACAAAGTTGAATTACTATATGCCCAAACAATTTATTATTCCACCACTCATGCCCAAATGGTAAAATGCTATCCAACCTAATTTAAGAATAATTTGTGGTTTTTGCTAACACATTGGAGTAACTTTAATAGATGTAGAATTCACCCCCCTTACAGATTTAACCTAAGGCATTCGTTCAAATATTGACTAAGCACCTATGATGTGCCCTGGATCTGCTATAAGGGGACACAGTCCCTCCCTGCTCCCATGGTCCATACATTCCTGGAGGATGCAGTCAGTAGTGAACAACAACAAACGTCAGATACCAGAAAGATGCCTGTGCAGAGGGAATACAATAGAGTGAGTTCTTACAAGGAATTGCCGAGAAGGTAACATCTAATCTGAATGACATGAAAATGTAAGAAACTGGAAGGAAGAGCATTCCGTGAAGATGAAACAGCATATAGTAAAGATCTAGGTGAAAGCTTGGCCTATTCCATAACCGAAAGAAGGCCAGTGGCTACACGCCATCAGAGGAGTGGGCAGCGCCAGACTGTTAGGGCTTGACCATGATAAAGTTTGAGTTGTATTCTAAGTGTGGTGGTAAGCCCCTGTAGAGTTTTAAACAGAGTATGTTATAATGTGATTTACATTAAGGGAATTCTCTGTTGGATGGAGAGTGGTTTATAGGTGGGTAAGAGTAGATGCAGGAAAACCAGTTAAGTATAACTGTGTTGAGTGCCAAGCTAGAAACCACCTTAGGTAGTATAAAGAGATTTGAAATGAGTGAGGTGTTGACAAACACCAATGGGAAGGACTAGAGTCGTAATAGGGGGACTGCCACTGGACTGCGGAGTTGAAGGACACCCACAGTAGTTGCAATCCAGAGTTCAAGAAGCCTGTCACCATTGACACTGCTACTCGATCGGTGAAGCTGGCCGGACACTGGAATGCCAAGTCCAGCCGTTAGAACGTCAAACACTCGCGCTCTGTGAGCTTTGCCTCCCAACAGCTCCACCAGCAGGAAGACTGTCTTTGTCTCGCTGCTCTTTGGAAACTCTGTGCTAGTGAATTGAATTGGCAGTATCTAATTCCAGCCGAGAGCTCTACGTATAAGGGTCTCTGGGGCATGTTTTTAGGTTTTCAGCTTCTCCAATTAGTGGATAACATGGTGCTTGAGAGAGCCAGTCTGCTAGGTCTAAGACAGAAGGCCATCACAGTGATGAACGGAAAGGACTGTGGAAGCTTGACTAAGGGTGGCAACAGTGGAGACAATGTGGAAGTGGACACATTCAGAATGTGTTTTAGACGTGATGATAGCACTCAATTAATGATTGGATTTGGAAGGGTAACTCCTAGAATTTTAGCTTGAGCAGTTGGATAGATGGTGCCACTGGAAAAACAGTGGTGCCACTGACATAGCGTATAAAGTGTGAAATGCCAGCATAGATGTGGCCAAAAAGCAGTTGGGATTTAAGTCTAGAGTTGAAGGCCCTGGCCTGGCTGGAGATCAGGTCTGGGAGTTCATTGGCCTAGAGATGATATTAAAAGCCGCGGGGTGTGGTTACATAAGAAGAGTCTGTTGATAGCCTATACAGGGTCCTCAGGCTCCGACATCAGGGAGCAAGCTAAGGAGACAAGCCGGCAAAGGAGATGGAAAAGGACTAGGCACTGGGAAAGGAAAACCAGGATGGTGGCAAAAGAGCCAAATAAGGTAGTGCCCAAATATGTCAAGTGTGGTTAAGAATTCAAGCAAGTTGAGAATAGCAGCGGACCTTGGATTGGACACGTGCAGGCTCAGTGGAGTGGTGAATATGGGGTCTAACTAAAGGTACCTAAATATTATCGATCTTTTCAAAGCATCAACTTTTTATTTTTTTAAAGATTTATTTATTTACTTTTAGAGAGGAAGGGAAGGAAGAAAGAGGGAGAGAAACATCAATGTATGAGAGCTGTATTGATCGGTTGCCTATCACACATCCCCAACAGGGGACCCGGCCCGCCACCCAGGTGTGTGCCCTGACTGGGAATTGAGCCGGCAACCCCTTGGTTCGCAGGCCGGCACTCAGTCCACTGAGCCACACCGGTCACGGCTCAACTGTTTTTTGTTTTTTGTTTTTTTGATTCTTCATTTATTTATCTCCACTCTAATCTTTATTATTTCCTTCCTTCTTGCTTTGGGTTTAGTTTGCCCTTTCTTTCTAGTTCCTTGAGGTGGAATGTTAGGTTATTGCTTTGAGATCTTTTTTAATATAATCATGTATAGCCCCAAATTTCCATCTGAGCGCTGCTTTCATTGCATCACAGTGGTTTTGGTACCTTGTGGTTTTGTTTTCATTCATCTCACAGTATTTTCTAATTTCCTTTGTGATTTCTTCTTTGACCCAATTATTTTTTAGGAGTGTGTCTTTTAGTTTCCACGTCTCTATGAATCTTATACATTTCCTTCTGTTCCAGTCAATATGGAGGTGTATGTAAACACAGCTCACCTCCTCACACAACCACAACAAAAATTACAACTAAACTACAAAACAACTATCGCTCAGAATTGTCAGAAAATTGAGCTGTATGGAAGTCTGACTACCAAGGATTTTAAAAAGTCACATTCATCCAGACTGGTAGGAGGGGTGGAGATGGGGAGACACAGAATGAACTGTCCCAAACTCACGTGTGGTGGATAAAAATTGCAAGGCATGTCTTGGGAGTGAGGGATCCCAGCCCCACACCAGACCACCCAGCACGGGGTTCCAGTGTGAGGAAGATAAGTCCCTATAAAACCAGCTGTAAAAACCAGCAGGGGTTGGGGTGGCAGAAGAAACTGTGGGATTCTCAGGCATGCCTCTTAAAGGGCCTGCAACAGACTTAGGGCTTATGTAGACTTAGTTTCTCTGGGCTCCAGCACTGGGGCAGCAGCTGGAAGGGCACCAGTGGCATACGGGAAGAAGCTGAAGTGTCTGATGTCAGCATAAATGCTGGGGGACAGCTTCCTTCTGGACAAAATTCCAGAAGCCAGGCAGCAGCATTGTCCCCTTTCTGAGCCCTCCACCATACAGAGCCACAGAGTGGCAACATTATATCTGAGACTCCATCAGCCTGGTTCACACAGGTTGTCCCACCCTGGCAATTACCTAAGGTTCCACCTCATCCAACTTATGGGTGCGCTTTTCTACAATAGGCCACGCTACCAAGACAGGGAGTCAAAGCAGCTCTACCTAATACATAGACAAGCACAGAGAGGCTACCAAAATGAGAACACAAAGAAATATGGCCCAAATGAAAGAAAAAGAACAAAACTCCAGAAAAAGAGCTAAACAAAATGGAGATAAGCAATCTATCAGATGCAGAGTTCAAAACACTGGTTATAAATAAGGATGCTCAAGGAACTCAGTGAGTACTTCAACTGCATAAAAAAGATCCAGGCAGAAATGAAGTTTACACTAAGTGAAAGGAAGAAAAAATTACAGGGAACCAATAGTGGAGTGGATGAAGTTGAGAGTCAAATCAATGATTTGGAAGATAAGGAAGAAATAAACATTTAACTAGAACAGCAAGAAGAAAAAATAATTAAAAAAAAACAAGGATAGGCTAAGGAACCTCTGGGACAACGTCAAACATACCAACATCTGAATCATAGTTGTGCCAGAAGGAGAAGAGAAAGAGCAAGAAATTGAAAACTTATTTGAAAAAATGAAAGAAAACTTCCCTAACTTGGTGAAGGAAATAGACACACAAGTCCAGGAAGCACACAGAATCCCAAATAAGATGGGCGCAAAGAAGACCACACCAAGGCACATCGTAATTAAAATGCTGAAGGTTAAAGATAAGAGAATCTTAAAAACAGCAAAAGAAAACTGGATAGTTACCCACAAAGGAGTTCCCATAAGACTGTTGGCTGATTTCTCAAAAGAAACTTTGCAGGCAAGAAGGGACTGGCAAGAAGTTTTCAAAGTGATGAAAAGCAAGGACCTACAACCTAGATTACTCTATTCAGCAAAGCTTTCATTTACAATTTAAGGGAAGATAAAGAGCTTCCCAGCCAAGGTAAAACTAAAGGAGTTCATCATCACCAAGCCATTATTATATGAAATGTTAAAGGGGCTTATTTAAGAAAAAGAAGATCAAAACTATGAACATTAAAATGGCAATAAATTCGCAACTATCAACAATTGAATCTAAAAAAACAAACTAAGTAAACAAGCAGAACAGAAACAGAATCACAGACATAGAGATCATTTGGAGGGTTATGAGATGGCTGCGGGAAGGGGGAGAATGGGAGAAAAGGTGCAGGGATTAGGAAGCACAAATTGGTAGGTACAGAGTAGAACAGTATAGGAAATAGAGTAGCCAAAAAACTTCTGTGCATGACCCAAGGACATCAACTAAGTGGGGGGATTGCCAGAGGGAATGGGGTGTACTTGGTGGAGCGGGGCAAAGGGGAAAAAATTGGGACAACTGTAATAACATAATCAATAAAATATATTAAAAATAAATTTCCTTCTGTTATTGATTTCTAATTTTGTTCTATTTTACTTGGAGAACATAGTTTGTATGATTTTGATATTTTTAAATATTTAAAAAGATTTATTTATTTATTTTTAGAGAGACAGGGGAAGGGAAGGAGAAAGAGAGGTAGAGAAAATCAATGTGTGGTTGACTCTCGAGTGTCCCCCACTGGGGACCTGGCCTGCAACCCAGGCATGTGCCCTGACTGGGAATTGAACCAGTGACCCTTTGGTTTGCAGGCTGGCAATCAATCCACTGAGCCACACTAGCCAGGGCATGATGTTTTTAAATTTATCAAGGCCTGCTTTGTGGTCTAATATATGGTCTATCTTATACAATGTTCTTTGTGCACTAGAGAAGAGTATGTATTCTGCTCTTGTTGGGTAGAGTGTTCTTTTAAAAAAAATATTTCTAAAAAGATTTTATTGACATTTCTAGAGAGAGGAGAAGGGAGGGAGAAAGAGAGGGAGAGAAACATCAGTGTGTGGTTGCCTCTCACACACCCCCAACTGGGGACCTGGCCAGCAACCCAGGCATGTGCCCTGACAGACTCAAACTGGTTCACAGGCCAGCACTCAATCCACTGAGCCACACCAGCCAGGGAAACCTTTAGCATTTTAATTATGATGTGTCTTGGCATGAACCTCTTTGGATTCATCTTGTTTAGGGCTCTCTGCCCTTCTTGGACTTGTATGTCTATTTCCTTCACCAGGTTAGGGAAATTTTCTATCATTTTTTCAAACAGGTTTTTGATTTCTTGCTCTCTTTCTTCTCCTGCCACACCCACATTTTGTAAATGTTGGTACACTTGAAGTTGTCCCAGATGCTCCTTACATTATCTTCATTTAAAAATTTTTTTTCTCTTTTTGTTGTTGCGATTGAGTATTTTTTTGCTTCCTTATATTCCAAATCACTGATTTGATTCTTGGCTTCATCTACTTTACTGTTGATTCCCTATAAATTATTTTCCATTTAGTGTATCCTTGATTTCTGACTGGCTCTTTTTTATGGTTTCCATGTACTTATTCTATTTATTTATTTTCAGAGAAAGGGGAAGGGAGGGAGAAATAGAAGGAGAGAAACATCAAGGTGTATGAGTGAAACATCAGTCGGTTGCCTCTCACATGTCCCTAACCAGGGACCAGCCTACAACCCAGGCATGTGCCCTGACTGAGAGCACAATTGGTGACATAGTGTTTTTGGTCCCTAGGCAGGTGCTCAACTCACTGAGCCACACCAGCCAGGGTTCCATGTCCTTTTTTATGCTGTTGAAGTTCTCACTAAGTTCATTGAACATCCTTACTAGCAGTGTTTTGAACTCTACATTTACTAGATCGCTTATCTCCATTTTGTTTAGTTCTTTTTCTGGAAGTTTGTTCTGTTCTTTCATTTGGGCCATGTTTCTTTGTCTCCTCATTTTCTCAGCTTCCCTGTGTTTGTTTCTATGGATTAGGTAGAGTTGTTATGTCTCTTAGGTCTGGTAGAGTGGCCTAATGTAGTAGGTGTCCTATGGGGTCCAGTGGCACAGCCTCCCTGATCACCCAAGCTGGGCATACCAGGTGTGCCCCACCATGTGGTCTGTGTACACCCTTCTATTGTAGTTGAGCTTTGATAGCTGTTGGCACGTCAGTGGGAGGGATTTACCCCCAGGCCAATCAATTGGCTGCAAGGACTGGCTGCAACCACCAACCACCACCCACCATGGTGGATCAGCTGTGCAGGGCCCTGCCCCACAGAGCAAGACTTACTTCAGAAGAGCTGTAGTGCCTGCTGAGTCCACCTCTTAAGTGTGTTGCTTTTAGAGGTGGTTGAGTGGTGCTTTGACGTGGTCTGAAGCTGTCTACTGGGTGCACTGGCTCTGGGGCCTCCTGGGAGGTGCAGACCAAGGTCAGCTGCTGCCTGTGTTCTACCCTGGACCACCAAGTATAAACTACAAAGTCATATGCTGATGGCTGCTACTTGTGCTGGGCTTAGAGGTGCCCAGGTGAGGCCAAGCTGTGAAACAAGGCCAGCTGCTACTAGTGCTGGGCCTGGGACCACTTAGCAAGAGGTATGAGGCATACTGAGGCCAGGTGCTGTTTGTTTGAGAGATTTGAGGAAAGTCTGAAGTGTTAGCCAAGACAGTCCATTTGGATGGAAAGGCCACTAGAAACAGCTTAGGTGGCCCTGCAAATTGGGTGGGACAGGGTCTCGGGGAATCACCAGGGTGGAGCAAACAGTGTTAGCCAGGTTGTTGGAGTCTCAGACATGGCGCCCACCTACCCTGACAGCTTTGTTGGAGGACAGCTCAGAAAAGGAACAATGGCCTCTGCCAGCACTTTGTCTGGCAGAAAGCTGCTCCCCCAGCTCTCACTCTGATGCTGGACAATTCGGTTCCTCCCTGTACATCCCTGGTGCCTTCCAAGCTGCTGTCCGAGTGCTGGAGCTCAGAGGGAGTGAGTCAGGGTAAATCTTTGTGCGGGTCCTTTAAGAGGAACTGCCTGGGACTCCAGAAGCCTGTTTCATTCAGTCACAATCCCTGCTGGTTTTTACAGCCAGAAATATGGGGACTTCTATTCCTGACACTGGAACTCTGGGCTTTGAGGCCAGGTGTGGTGCTGGGACGCCTCACTCTTCAGGGGGGACCTCTGCAGCTGAGTTGTGTCTCCCAATTTTTACCCACCACACATTGGTGTGGGATCAGCTCCTTCTGTGTCTCTGCCCCTCCTACTAGTCCAAATGTGACTTTTTTAAACTCCAGTTGTAGAACTTCCATTCAGTTAGACATCTGAATGGTGGTTGTTCTGCAGTGTAGTTGTCATTTTGATGTGCTCTTCTTGTATTATTAATTAATTATTGTAAACTTACTTTTGCGCACCCTTGTATATGCTTATCACCATCTTCTTGATGGACTGACTCTTTAACATTATAGTGAATGTCATTCTTTTTCTCTCATAACTGTTTTTGTCTCTAAGTCTACTTTGTCTGATATTAGTATAGCTATTCCAGCCCTCTTTGGGTTACTATTTACATGGCCTATCTTTTTTTTTAATCCCTTTACTTTCAACCTATTTTTGTCTTCAAATCTAAAATGTGTCTTGTATAGATAGTGTACAGTAGATTATGTTTTTATATCCATTCTGCCGTCTCTGCATTTTAACTGAAGGGTTCAATCTATCACATTTAATGTAATTGCTCATCAGGAGTTCCTTCTGTCATTTTGCTGTTGGATACAATTTGCAACTAGAAGATGAGTAAGTTCTGGAAATCTAATGCACAACATAGTGAATACGTCAATAATACTGTATTACATACTTCAAAACTGGTTTCTATATTACATCATTTTTGTTTCTTGGTCCTCCATTATTGTCTTCTTTTATGTTTCCTGGCATACCATTTTAATTCTTCTGTTGTTTATTTTACTATATATTCTTAGGTTATTTTTCTAGTGGTTTCTCTTGGGGTTCTAATTAACATCTTAATTTTTTATAGTCTAGTTCTAAACAATACTACCTTAGTTTTAATAGAATATAAAACTTTGCTTCCCCTACTTATGTTGTCACAAATTTCATCTTTACATATTGTGTGCCCATCAATAAAGATGAATAATTATTGCTTAATTTTTAAAAAGATTTGATTTATTTATTTTTAGAGAGGGGAAGGGAGGGAGAAAAAGAGACAGAGAAACAACAATTTGTGGTTGCCCCTCACACGCTGCCTACTGGGGACCTGGTCGGCAACTCAGGCATATGCCCTGACTGGGAATCGAACCAGCAACCCTTTGGTTCGCAGGCCGGCACTCAATCCACTGAGCCACACCAGCCAGGGTTAATTATTGCTTTATACCATTGTCTTTTAAATCAGATAGGAGGAAAAAATGAGTTAGAAACAAAAAATACATTTATACTTTCTTTTAATATTTACCTATTGTATTAGTTTTCCAGGGCTCTGGGGTACCACCAACTGGGTGGGTTATAGTAAGAGAAATTTATTCTCTCTGTTCTGGATGCCAAAAGTCTGAAATCAAGGTGTGAGCAGAGCTGGTTCCTTCTGGAGGCACTGAAGGAGAATCTACTCCAAGCCTCCTGGCTTCTGGTGACAGCTAACAATACTTAGTGTTGCTTGACCTGTAGAGTCATGACTCCATTTTCTACCTCCATCTTCAGGGGGCACTTCCCCTGTGCATCTCTGTCTTCACATGACTGTCCTCTGAGAAGCACACCAGTAGTATTGGATTAGGGGCCTAGTCCACTCCTATACGACCTCATCTTAACTAATACATCTGCGATTTTCTATTTCCAAATAAAGCCTTATTCTGAGGTTCTGGGTGGGGGTTATGACTGCTCCAACCAAAAAAGGGCAGCAGAGGTGACGCTTTGTGATTTTCCAGGCTGGGTTATGAAAAGGATACAGGCTCAATGTTCTTCTTTCAGGAGCTGGGGATTGGACACTTGCTTGGAGGAAGCCATTTACCATGCTATGAGGGAGCACAGATCAGCCCAGGTGAAGAGGCCCCACACTGACCATCAGCCTCAGTCTCCAGACAGATGAATAAACTTGTCATCAGCTGCTTCCAGCCTCCAGCCCTCAGGTTTTGTAGCTGAGCCCTCAGGTGTCAAGGAACAGAAGAAATAAGCTGCCCCCATTGCCCTGTCTGAATTCCTGATGCACAGAACCCGTGAACATAACACTTCTGGGCTACCGCATTTGTGGCGACTTGCTAGGCAGCCACAGTAACCAGAACAGTCACCAAGCGAATCAAATTCTACCAAGCAGTGGGCTGACTTTTTAATCCCTTTCAGCAGAGCGAGGCTTTTAAAGGGCCTGTGCTGGAGTTTGCAGTTTGGAGCCAACAAGATTGTCTCATTACTCCTCTGTCCCTCCAGTGACATCTGTTTTTCTAGATTTTACAAGGGTCCCCACCTTTCCGATCATCCAGTCTTGAAGCCTCAGCGCGTCTGATTTCCCCTCTCCCTTCACCTTCCTTATACAGGCAACAACTGACGCCCCTCGTCTTTTTTTAATAGTGCCTCACAAATCCGCTCTTTTCTTCCCGTTTTTAACAGCCTGTGCTTGAGACTCCTGAAATCCATTATTACCGGCAGAATAAAAGGCAATAGAATAGGAAAAGACTACCAATAACGGGCATAGTGTTTTCAGATTTCATACCAGAAAAGGGTAGCACTTAAAGCTTTCAAAGGACAAGTCATGATAACATTTGTAGATAAGATATAGAGTCCACTGCATTTTGAGAAAGCTGCCTCCCTCCTACTGGGGCAATGTGAACAGCGAATCACCGGATAGTTCCTGGAGTTACTTCAAGTCCCTAAATCGACTTTGCTCTGTGTTCTGTTCAGTCACAGGCATTTTCCTCCATCTCCTCTTAACTACACCTGGTTACAAATCTAAATTTCGTTTACAAAAATCTACAGGTATTAGATGTTATTCTAATATTGACTGTTGAAGAAATCACCCAGTTCTGCTTTCTACAGAAATACTCACTCAGCAGCTTACAACCTTTTCTTTACTCTGACCCAAACAACGTTTACTGTAAGGGAGAGTTTTTGATGAGTTAGATTTAAAAATCTGATAAGCTACACGGTCAGCTCAGCTTCTTAAAAACATGAAATACATGCAGTTTTCCTCAGGTAAGGACCCCATTATCCCCACTGTTTTATTATTGAAGCTACGTAGGAGCAAATCAGGTACTGACACAGTTTGCGTAAGGACTATTTCAGGTCCTAGTTAGAACGTGGGTACTTAAGATGTAATAGTTGCTGCAGACACCATAAGGAATAACTGTGTTTATAAGCTACAGCTCAATCCTTACGACACAGGAAGCTGTCTGCTGTGAGAGCAGGAGGACAATTGCATTATCTGGAGTCTGGTGTTACCATTGTTTCCTAAACGCCTTTTTTGAGCAGCTCAGATTTTGGAGACCAATCTTTCAAATAAAGGGGGGTGGGTCAGCTACTTGCTATTCACTTATTTAAAAAAAATTAAACACTTAACTATGTGTCAGGCACTGTTCTACATGCCAGGTTCATGACAAACAAAAATCCCCTCCCACATGGAAAGTGCATTTTCAGGGTGACAAAATGAGATACTATAAGCAAAATGTGTTAGGTTGTTACTCATGTTAGAATTTTAACTAATCACAGGGCCATATTTTAAAAATGCTATAGAGCAAAATAAAACTGGTAAGAGCCAGCTGTTCCAGTAAAGTACTGGAATAATACTAAGGTGGGTTTGAGGGGGCTAAATTTTAGGGGTCAGTAAGGCCTCTGCGAGAAGGTGACATCTGAGTCGGTGAAGGTGACAATTAAAATGTCTGTGTGAAGATGGTCCAGCCCCGAGGTTTCAGCAAGTGCAAAGGTCCTGAGGCTAGAGTATGCCTGGCTCTTGGAGGGACACAAGGGTGCAGAGGGACTGGCACAGAGAGGCGAGCGATGGAGAGGTGGGCCTGGTTGGGCTCGTAGGACATTTCAGCGATTGGGGTTTTTAGTCTGAGTGCAAGAGTAGCCATTGGAGGGTTTTAAGCAGAGGAGTGTTGATGATTTTACTTAGTTTTTAACATGATCATTTTGACTTCTGTGTTGAGGAAACTCTGAAGGGAACAATTAATGGAAGTGGATCAGTATTTGTAGGCTATTATAAAAGTCCAGGAGAGATGGAAGTGGCTTGGACCAGACAGTAGCAGTAGACAAGTTTTAGTAGAATTTGAAGATAGAGCAAATCGCATTTGCTGACAAATGTGGGGTATGAGAGAAAGAAAAAAAAAGAGAGAGATAAGGATCGCTTCAAGGTTTTAGTCTGAGCAGCTGATAGGGATGAGTTGTCCTTAACCTAAGACGGGAAGACCCTGGGAAGACTGATTTTAAAGGGATAAGATCAGGAGGTGTTAAACTTCAGATGCCCAGCAGGTGGAGACGTCATAAAGGCAGTTGAACGTACAGGTCTGGCATTTAGGATAGGGGTCTGAGCCGGTAATGTTGAGAGGTCAGCATATGGCGAAATTAAATCTAGAAGACTGGATGAGGCCACCACGAGAGTGAATGTAAACAGGAAGGAAGAGCTCCAAGATTTGAATCATTGGACACTCCAGTATTAGGACGTCAGGGAGGCGGCCTGGCAAAGGAGACTGAGGAGTGGACAGTGAAATAGGAGGCAAATTAAGAAGGCACAATGCCCTGGAAGCCAAGTAAAGAAAATGTTTTTAGCAGGGTGGTTGGGAGGGGGGATCAAATTGTGAAGTGTTGCTTATGGCTCTAGATAAGGTATTAAAAGAACTAACGGCTGGATATAACATTACAAGATCTTTGGAGAACTTGAGCAAAGCAGTTCCAGCGAAGTGGTAGGAGCAAGAGCATGACTGGAGCGGGGTCAAGAAAGAATTAGGAGAGAGGGTTGGGAGACAGCAAATAGGGACTTTTTCTTTATTTTCTTAAAGAGCAACATAAAGCATTTTTCTTTTTTAAAAAAAGATTTGTATTCATTTACTTTTAGAGAGGAAGTGAGGGAGGAGGAGAGGGAGAGAAACATTGATCACACTCCCCACAACAGGAGCCCTGAGGGCAACTCAGGAATGTGCCCTGACTGGGAATCGAACTGGAGACCTTTCAGTTCACAGGTCGGTGCTCAATCCACTGAGCCACACCAGCCAGGGCTTTCTTTTTTAAAGATGAAGAAATCAAAGTATATTTTATGCTGATAAAAAGATCTTTGTTTTTCCAGCGAGGGACCTAGCCTTTTCTCACCCACGGTCCCTTCTTCGGACTTCAAATTTAGGTATTTGCTCTCTTGGAACGCTAGCCGAGGAGGGTTAATAGGAAATCTGGACACATACGGCGCTGAGGATTGTTAAAATAAACTTATTTCATATGTGGAACTCTTATCTTCCCCCAAACTGTTGGTTCCCACTACCTTGGAGAATATAACACGTTTTAGATGTGGCCAAAGAGTCCTTAGGCTCAGTGGGATTACATTTCTTTATTATTTGGATGTCTCTTCACCGTTGTAATTTGGTGCTTTATCCCAACCCCATAGATAGCTACTTTCCTCAATTTCTGTATGGTGATGGGGTCTTAACTGACTCTTTGGGACTCCCACTTCGAAGAAATGACAGGAACCAAACAAGTTGGAAAAAGTCCATGGGAAGTCTGTGGTGGTCACTAGGCTGTTCACAAATGATTCTCCCACCCTGGGCAGATGTTGGCACTATCACTCTCAGACATGGCCATGCGATTTGCCCTAGCCAGTGAAATGTGAGCTAAGTGATGTCATTTCCCAGCAGAAACTTTTGAGAAGCGGCGAGCAGCCCGCCACATTTCCTTGGCTGTCAGCGACTACGGAAGCGTGTGTTGAGATGAAGCCTCTGTCGGCCAGGATCTGGGTCACGGCAATGAGTAGTGCCCCTTACAAGCCCTGGATACGTATCCTGCGGTGGTAAAACCCAACCTATCCTGACACAATGCCTAAGGACAAAAATAAAATAAACAGTGCTATTCCAGCTCCATTATAACCAACAGTCTACACATTTCAGGATACAAAGGGATGTAATTTTCCCATACCAGGGGCAAAGAAAATTGAGTAAATAACACAAATAATAAGACTTTACCTCACTGTCAGTTCTCCATTAAAGAACGACTGAAGCTTTAAAATGTTAACATTAAAAAATAGTGTATTTCACACTTGGTTCTCTGGGCCATCGGCATTAGATCCTCTGGGGCTGCTCATTCCAAATGCAGATTCCCTGGTCTTGGACTCTTAGGAGACAGCTGTGGCTCTTAACTCACCGGAGGCTCTGTAATCTTGATCTTTGCTCATGCACGTGGTATAATACAGAACTATATTTGGTCTTTGTCCTCGGTTCCTGCTACAGAGCTGCTCAGACTCTTGGAATTTCCTGCTAGGAGCGTATTTTGTTTTTCATAATGAGCCCCTGAGTTTATGCTAATGAGGCCTCTTAGGGCTGGGCTCCTAGACAGCCCTAGGACGGAGCTGGTCATCAGAAAGGCCACGTGATTAGACTTCCTGACCCCCACCGCGGGCAGGGGGTCCGGGAGGGTGTTGGAGACTGAGATCTATAAGCTCTTGAACAGTGAGTTCTGAGAGAGCTTCGGGGTTGGTGAACACACTGAAGCCCTGGGAGGGCCGCCTGCCCCTGACGCCCTCCCCCGCCTTCCGTGCTCTATGCGTCTCTTCCTTTCGGTTGTTCTCAAGTTACATCCTTTGTAGTAAACAGGAGAATGGAAGTAAAGTGTTTTCTTTACTTTTGTGAGACATTCCAGCAAATTACTGAACTTAAAAGTGAAGGGAGTGGTGGAAACTCCCCAATTTTATAACCAAGTTAGACAGGTGTGTGGGTAACCTGGGACCCAATACTTGCAGCTGGCATCTGAAGTGAGGGTAGTCTCGTGGGACCCCCTTAAACCTGTGGGGTCTGACAATAACCCTGGGTAGCTATTGTGTCAGAATTGAAGTGAACTGCAGGACGTCCAATCGGTGTCTAGAGAGTCAGAGAATTGGTTGCTGCTGTTGGAGAATACCCGAGAAATACCTCACCACCATAACACTGAAGTTCGTTTTCAACATACTGTCTTACCGAGTTTACATGTGTTTCGATGTTAGAGCTGTTAGTGTGAAAAACAAACCACAATTCTGCATAAAAGAGTTTTATTTAGTGGTCAGATCCCAATGAATAATGCCAGTCATTGCTTGATTCTGCTAAAATGTGCTATTATAAGATATACTCTTAAGAAAGTGTACAGTGCATCACCAAAAGCTGTTTAATTTGGATTGTATAGAGTAACAGAGAACTTCATAAATCTTTGTTCTCCGGTAACGTTTTTAAAATATAAAAATGAAAAACAAAAACAAAACCCAAAAGCAGTATTCCAAAATAATAAATGTCACCTTGGACTATTTACAGTAAGATACCTTTTTAATAGAATACTCTTTGCTTTGTTATTTTCCTCACAAATTTACTTCTAAGTATTTCCACTCTCCCATCTGACCCCCATTCATGATTTCTTCCATGCATGTCTTCCTTGAAACAGTCATTTTCCATTCTCTCTCTTGTCTTTGAGTCTTTCTCTGATACTCCTTTTTCCTACTCTTAAATTACCAGTAATTCGATTCGCCAGGTGTTTGGTGAGCACCTATTCTGTGCCAGGCACTATGTAGGAAGTGGAGATCAATACAGAGACGAAAAGTCATTGACACTCACCACTCCTCAAGAAACTGAGTTTGGGTTGAATTATAAAACAAGGTTTTTCACATTATGTTCCATGAAATCCCAGGCTTCTATAAATTTGGGGATTTCCTGAAGCAAAGCGCACTCACAGAGGGTCTGTCGACGTGGCCTACTCCAACACACGTTGAATTTAGAATTCTGCTCTTCTCCACGAAGCACAGCCTCGGAGCCCAGGCCTACAGCTTCAGCTCTGCACTCTCAGCAGGTGGGGCTGCATGGGAGGCAGCAGGTGACAGCTGTGCCAATTTGTTTTGGGGGGCTGGTAATCTTTTAATTGGCCTCTACAAATTCCAAATATGAAAAGCCCTTGACCCTGCCTCCCCCCTCCCCGATACTAACTTTGAGCTATAGCCTCCCCTGACTTGGACTTGCAACAAGATGCTTGAAAACGCCTATCTTTAATAAATGTCCAGCAGGAGCTCTTTTTATTACCTCCGCACACATTTCTTTGTGCTGTTTGTGAACATTTCCTTAGCTTTAAACATAAAAGTGGCAAATTAAGCCTGCAGGTCACCTGTTTTCTTTTTCTTGGATCATGATTGAACCAAAAACAAGCTCATCACTTGCATTTGGCCTACATCTCTGTCCATGAAGTCTCGAAAGACCCTTGGTAGTTACTTTGAAAAAAGAAGGCAAACCATGAAATATAAAACACAAGCTGTATATCGCATACTGTCAAAGTAACAATGAAACCACGCCCTTACTGCCTCATCTTCTTCCATGCCTACCCAACCACAAATACTCACATTTGGAAACAGTTCCCAGTCACAGTAAAGTCCGAATCATGGTGGTGGGCTTCATTCTCAGTTTGTAGCACGTTCCTCTTTCACTGAATCCTCACGGCCAACCACTGAACAATGATGGAGTTTTTGTGGGAAAGTTCTGTCCTTGATCCCATGTCTTTTCACAGGTTACACAGGGTCACATCTCTGTACAGTTAGATGATACCGATACATTCAAGAGTATTAGTGCCGGATTCAGAACTTCCTCGTGTGCTGGTTCCAAGCCCTCTGGATCTGAAGGCAACTGTGGGAGTTGGCATTATCCCCGTGTTACATTTGGCCTGGCCTACTCCACGGCAGGGTGACTGCAGTGTCTGAGAGATGTGAAGAGAATGAGAGGGGCAGGGGGATACTGGGAGAGCGGGAACAGAGAGGTGACCATGCACAGCTTTTTGCTCTCGTGCATACATTTCAGTGTAAGAGCATGTATTTTGACACAAAAGGGCTTGTGCTTTTTTGTTAAAGAAATAACTCGCCCTGAAAAGCTCATTTGGCAAATGTGGCCACGAATGTGTGTGTGTGTGTGTGTGTTGTGTGTGTATAAAACGTGTCATGAGGTTATGTGTCAAGTCTAGTGGGTGTGTCCTCCTGCCCCCTCCCCCACTGTCACACCCACCTCACCAGCAAGGAAAGCCTGATAGGTTACACTTGGTCAGTTTGATATTCAGAAGCTTCAGACAGGTTTTCTGAGAAGCTTAGGAAATTCTCCTGGTACTCAGAACAAACAATCTCATAACGGTAATGCCGGAACTCCACAGCAAAGGTGCCAAAGTAAGACAGGAAGCACATGACCAGGCCCCACTGGACCCTGGCTGCATACATGTGGATGCCTTGGGCCATGAGGATGAAGTCTGGGGAGGTGCGGTCAAGGAAAGTATCCCCATCAGCCACATGAAAATCGGACTCTTTTCTGGGCAGACAGGTTACGGGAAAAGTCTGCCTCTGGCCCTCGCTAACAAGATTAGCTGGACAGAGCGGGCCGAACGTGAACATCTACATGAATAATACTCGATGACAGTATCAAGCTCTTACTTTGTGCTAGACATGTTTCTAGGTGCTTTCAAAGGAAATCTGACTTAATGACAGTCCTATTACCAACATCAGTTCATTTAAAAATAGGGAAACTGAGGCCAAATGGGTAAGTAGCTTACATAAAGTCACGCAGGTGTTAACTGGTGGATCTGGGATTCAAACACATGCACTCTGACTCCCAGGCCTTGCATTCAACCACTACATGGCCACCTAATAAACTCTGAGATTAGCAAGAGTCACAATTCCAAAGTAAGTAGTTGGCCAGAAAAATAAAGTTGTCTTTTTAAAAATCACTGCAAATGACTACAGATTCATAGTCATCATTCTATCTGCAGAAACAATTTTGAACACATGAAATTCCTAACCGCCTCCACGTAAGCTGGGTTTGTCTCTGCAGCACCACGAATAATGTCTAAGTGGGCCTCTTCCTTTCCTGTCTAGTCCTCCCTATTGTCCTTTAGACAATACTGTATAGGTCGGTTTCATTCTTGGTGCCATATTTAAACTTGTGCCTAAATGAAAATATGCCGTTAAAAAAACAAACAGATAAAGACTGCTATGCCTAATATGTATGGAGTGTGTGTTGAGAAAGATTCATAGCACGCTTAGTAAAAAAAAGCATGGGAGGTCAAGGACTAAATACATTTATTTAGAAAAATCAAAAATGCCCCCTTAGAATTAGTTGTCTTCTGAAAGTAGACAGAAGATCTTGTGAAATTTTTACAGAATATGTGAAACTACTTCAGCTAAACTTTGCTCTCCATATTAGACCTGGATCCACTCACCTGGGAACCAAGAAATGGTTCCACATATTTGGAAGTAATATGGATCAGAATCACTTGGTATAAGCTCAAAACTCAGAATAATTTAAAGTCAGTACGTACTCTTCTAACTGAGGGGTCAAAGCAATATTATTAAATTAATGGGGGAGAGATAAAGCTTAAAATCTCACACTGCCAGGATTCTGACCTTTTCACTCAAAATATTTTAACAGGTTGCTAAGCAATAAAGTTTTTTGGCTTGATTTTCAAGTCTTTCAGTGTTCTCTAATGCTGCTACAGAACTTCAAAACAAAACAAAACAAACAGAAAGAAAACAAAAAACCAGTAAGTGACCTAATGGCAATTCGTGAAAGAAGAAGAAATGAAGAAATAAGACTCTCCTACTCCACTGACTAGAGGACATCACTAAGGGCTAAACCTTTTTATATTTTAAAGCCACGTTCTCTAAGGTAAGATCGCGTCTTGGTTACGGGTGCAAGAACTGAGCCTGACATTAAATCAAGATCACGACATACTGTGTGTGATCTTGGGTAAAGTAAACTTGGCTCTTCACTCGTCTTACCTATGAAGTGATACATGTAAAGTACTTAGGATAACACATAACGCATTGTAAGTGTCTAATAAATATTAGCTATTAAACGACTGAAGATGTGTAACTGCTACCAGTAAGTCTACCCCCTAGGAACGCTGGTCCTTTTTCTCTGGTTTCCTTAGGGGACCTATGGAAGTGAACATTTATGATCACTCTGCCCCACGGAACGAGTGAGCAATCTCATTGGTGGGACTGGAATTGTCCGGCTTCCGTTGGGCCGTGCCACCAGTAGGTGGCGTCACTGTGCTGTGTCCTAGACTAGCCTCTCTCTCAGCGATCTGTTTGAGGTTGAGGGAAGCGCTCTGCTTTTCCTTTCAGTGGTTTCTCTACTTGTTACTGGGTGGACAAACTGAATTCCAGGGTGTGAGACAGGAGGCCTGCCGCCTTTTCCTTTCCAAAGTTACTAGACGTAAAGGCTGATTTCTTCATTCTCATCTGGCTCGTGTCTGTTCTCCATTGGTTTAAATTCTGACGGAGGAAGGGAAATAAATAGCACCTCGCAGCCTCAAAAATATTTTTTAGCCCAACTATGCATTCAGTAGTAATCTAATCTTTTTCTTTTTAAAATTTAACCTTTACTGTATTTTTTCCCATTACCATTTAGTCCCCTTATACTTCCATTCCCCCAGCAATCACCACACTGTTGTCCATGAGTCCTTTTTCCTTTTGGCTCAATTCTTCCCCCCTTTACTCCCCACCCCGCACTAGCAGTCATCTGCTCTCCATCTATGAGTCTGTCTCTGTTTCGCTTGGTAGTTCAGTTTGTTCATTAGATTCCACATATGAGTGAAATCATACGATATTTGTCTTGGTAATCCAATTCTTGAATTTGTTTTTCAGAAAAGCTTATTTTCCTGAAAGTTACAAATGTTTTTGTCCCTTGAAATTCATATTCGAGTTAATAAATTAAATAATAGGGCCATTGTAATAAACTCACAAATGAAATTTTTTTTTTAAGATGGAGGGAGAAATCACAATTCTCTTTTGGTTATGCATTCTACGTTTTTCATAAAGGGAGGTTTTTACATCATTAGTGATTAGGAGACTGTATGACACCGTTTCTACAGATTGAAACAATCTTTGAGAAGGCAGAGCTTGTTTTATTTTTAGTTCTCCTCTTTGGCATGAAAAATAGTCTGAGAGTTTTTGTTTTTACATTCATTTACTTTTCCATTTTACCTAAGATTCTGAAGTGATCTATCTATATCCTCATCAATCGGAATTGCAATTTTCTCATTTTCTACATAGATGAGTTACGTGTGTTTTAATCCTACTGGCAAGGAACCTTTTCACATTCAAAGGATACAGAGGACCACACAGAGAGTGACAGATGCCGAGAGAACAACTCGTGGAATTCCAACTTTCCGTCCTTCATTCTTGATGTTGACTTTGAGTGTCAGTGCGGCCTGGATCCAGCATGTCAACGTGCCAAATCCAAAGGTCAAGGAGGTTCCGACATTATGGATTTCTTCATCATTCGTGAGCTGAGGAATGAATGGGTAATGATGTGTGGGGGCCCATTTAGAAAAGGCATAAAACCCAGTGGAATATGTGAGAGAGAAAAAAATAGGCAAAGTGATATTCCGATAGTGAATTGATGAATTTTAGAAAGATTAGGGTCCTTCATCTCTACTGGCTCCTTGTATCAATTCTCAGTTGGTCTGAACTCTGACAGGAAGGAGGGAAATAAATAGTACATTCGAACTTCGAAACATTTGTTTAGAAAAACTATAAAAGGCAGTGGTAGTTTATTCCTTGAATTTATCTTCCAGAAAAGCTTTGTGGAAGAGTAAAAGAAAAAAAGTGGGAAATTTACACACACACACAAACGAGTAATGTTGAAGTTTCTACAAACATACACCCCAAACTTTGTTTTCCAGACTAAGAAATGAGACCTCGGGTCTGGCTGTGTACTTACTGATTGAGGAAGACCAATTCTAAACAGGTCAATATTTCACTGGCATAGACAATTAGTAGCACCTGGGCTGTCCATTATTCCTACAAAACTGGGCAGTCCCTAGAGTATGACCAATCCATTGTTAGTGTGATTTTGTTTGTTTTCTAATTATAATAAAACTGCCACCTATGAGCTTTTGCCGTATCTCTAGACCCATTAAAGGACAACAATGTTTGAAGATCCCTGGTGACAGAGGTTAGAGTTAAGGAGTTAAAGGAGACCCATTTGGGTTATTTCAGTTGGGTGTTAGAGATGTAAACTCCTCAAATCATTACCCACTGATTTAAGAAACTATCACTTAAAACACCTTTATTAACTACATACGTTTAAAAAATACGTATTTAGGAAAATAAAATCTATTTTGAAGAGGTGGCTTCAAAAACATGGTGAAAACATTTTTTTGAATTGCCATTGCCTTCAGATGTTTTATTGTCTGACGCTGTTGTGAATAATGGTGGTATCAAATCAATATTACTTTCCTTTTTTATATATTTTTTAAATATAAATTTCTTTTTAAAAAAGAATTTATTTATTTATTTTCAGGGAGAGGGGAAGGGAGGGAGAAAGAGAGGGAAAGAAACATTGATGTGTGAGAGAAACATCAATGGGTTGCCTCTCACAGGCCCCCAACGGGGGACCGGGCATGCAAGCGAGGCATGGGCCCTGACTGGGAACTGGGAATTGAACCAGTGGCCTTTCAATTCGCAGGTTGGCCCTCAATCCAATGAGCCATACCAGCCAGGGCTCCTTTTACATTTTTTTCTTTTTGTTATAGGATGTTTTTCCCTCCTCTTTGGAAGAAGCCACTTTCTCCTCTCATAGTTCAAAAGATATATTTTCAAAGCTCATTTTAAGTAATGCTTCCTCAAGTCAAATTTTACTTCTAGAAAACTGGCTTTCTAAACTCTATTCATTTATTATTTTAACCTAATTAAAAAAACATAATATAGTAACATGGTTCAAACTTTTAAAAAATTATAAAAAGTATAGATTGAAAACTCTGTCTCCCATTCCATCTATTAGCTACCTGGTTTTTCCACAGGCAACTAATTTGTTGTTTCCTGTGTATGCTCTGTAGATATTCCAGAAAGTACTTTTCATATGTCATCATTCATGGCTTTGACTGTTTGTGGTTCACTGAAACAACCTGATCTCTGGGCGTTTCCTAGGACTTTAGTAAAGAGCAAAATGCCTACTCACTAACTTTTTTTCATCCGAACCCTGGTTGAAAGACGCGATAGTTATTGAGCACTTTACCACATGCTAGCACCTGCAGCAAGTGAGGGGCAGGTTCCCACCAGAACCTCAATAAAAATGTTCTGTGCCCTAGAGTTCAGAATTTAACAGGATAAACGCTCAAACATTCTCCTGATACTTCATTACCCTAGTCAACATGTGCCATGGATGCAGCTTTCTTGTAGTCTAGCTCGATATGGGACGAGACCTAGAAGAATGAGAGGAATTGCTGGGATTGCCTCTCCAGCAAACAACCCTGGCTTCATGAGTGATCAGGACTGGGGGTTAGGACAAGAGATACTCTGAGAATCTGCCACCAGATTTTCTTGAAAGTCTGTGCCATGTGGACTTCAGTCAATAGGAAGGAGAGGGGTACCCAGGATCAGGTGCTCGATTACAAGAGGGAAGTTTCTAGGGGCAGCGTACAGCGTAGGGTGGAGGATGCTGGGGAGGGAGCGGAGGCAGGGGAATCAGACAACTGCTGTAACACTGCAGGGGTCTCCCTGTCTATTTTACAAATGACATCATTCATTCAGGAGCTGGGTAATGGTACTGGCAAGGGAAATTATTCTCCAGCGCTGTGACCTTGGGCTTCTAAGTTTCTGGGAAGAAGATTTATGTATCTTTATACAGGTCATAGGTGTTCTGGAGAAATTCTGGGTTTTCAGACTTGATTTTGCTAATCTGAAACACAAACTTTCATCCAAAGAGCATGTTCAGTGTTTAATCATAGAAAGGCAGATTCTATTAGTTTTCTAGAAAGGTCCATTAGGATACAATATTTTACAAAAATAAAAGTATAAAGCACTTTGAAATCTTTTGTAGAAAACATACAACTATTTTTGTAGCTATGTTTCCCAGCAGTCGTGCTGTATCTCCAACGTACAGTGAGCACCCTCACATATGCAATGCAAACTTGGGTAGAGCAGGCTGACAGGCCGCATGGGCCGACTGTCGGAGAACCTGTGCATATTAAGAACCACTAGTAGCAGTGTTTTTTAAGATTCATGCAGAACGATATGGGCCACATTGTGACTGTCCCTTAGTGGCTATGATAATCATATAGGCAGAGGTGAAAAAAGGCCAAATGAAGTACCTGAAAATTACCAAGTAAGGTCATTCCAAAGGAAGCCAGACACAATGCCACCAATCCGCTAATATTCAGCCACGGATTTAAAATCTTTGGTTTCAGTTGTATGAAGCGCAGAACAGCTACCACAAGAGCTGGGGATAAAACAAAGTGTTAAAATTGAAAAACTGAAATGATACGCTCAGACTATGAGGCAGAGTTCTAAAGGCACAATGTGAAAAATTAAACTTTTCACCACAGTACGTTTTTAAATCTCTGAAATGACAATTTTTATTTTATTTTTTCAGAGTTTAATTGCTCTACACATTTATTAGTGAATATTAATGCTACAGAGGGGAGAGAAGCTCACGAACGCTCCACACGGTTTCACAAGACACAGTGCAGGCAGAGTGACTAAGGAGCAACAGCGTGCTAGGGTCTTGGTGGGCGCATTCCGGGGGAGATGGACCTCTGATTTCTGGTGCAGGGGGTCTCATTACTGGAGGAGGTATGCCTATAGGTGTTACCCGAGCAGGAGGAAGCCCAATTGGTGATCCCATGCCAGACAGCGGAGCCATAATGCCTGGAGAAAGGGGCTGCCTGGCCCACAGGTGTGGGCACCTGGTGAGTACTGAGTTGGGGCTCCAGCAGTGCTGGCAGTGGCTGCCACAGAGGCAGCTGCAACAGTGTCTCCTCCCTGTGGAGTCATTACCTTCTGGGAGGGACCCCTACCCCTTGGACCGGGCCCGCTAATCCCGCAGGAGCCTGTGGCATTGGTACACCAGCTGGTACCCCTCTGACCGCAGCCCTGCCAACCCCACGGCCTCCTGCGGCCCCTGCCAGTAGTACCAGAGCAATGTCAGTATCTTTGGGGGAAGGTCTCTCCATAGTCAGGGAAACCAAGTTCTCTCCTCATGCAGTAGCACCAGACCCACGTCCCGCTTCTCTCCACACTCTGGCTGCTTCACATTCTTTGGCTTAATTTTCCTGAGCTCATCCCAATCACGGAGGATCAAGTTCACATGCTTGTCAAAAGGCTTAAAGGTGCCAAAGAAGAGCTGGCTGTCCTGCGGGAGGCACCTCGTCCTACAGTCGATGTGCTGCAGCACCGTGCTGCTCTTTCCCACAGTCACGATTGTTGCAGCAGCAAATCCAGTGTCCACAGTAAAGTTTCAGGATCCTTAAGACCTACGAGGGGGCTACAGATAGTTATGATGCAGGTTCTGCTACAAACAGTGCAAGCTGGGGCAGAAGCTTCAAACAGTAGGTGTAGCCTGGTTTTTTTGTTTGGAATCAGCTCCCTGGGATGTCCCAAGGCCGTTTTAACCACCTCTGGGTGTCTCAGCTAGGAAAGCCCGCTTCGGGTCTGCCTGGAAGTCCACCACAGGTACTTGCCGCTGGTGGGAGCACCGCGGGTACAGATGACACTCTTGGTTGCTCAAGGAGGCCGTCCTCGTATGTTTGACCTGGACTTCCCCCTCAGGTGCACGCCATGGTCCTTTTCAAGTGTAAGCAGTCCCATGGCCAGTGCGGTCAACCTTGTGCCCTCTGTAAGCTGCCACTGTGGCCACCCCAAGGCCCCCAAACCACTGGTGTGAAATGACAGTTTTTAAGAGAAATTTTTCATGCACTGCTTATGATTATTTCCATGTTTTATTATACCTAACCTGAGGGAAGCAGAGAGGAGTTGAAGCAGCAGTGCTCTCCGTTATTTGGGTGATGCAAGGATGACAGGACTGTTAACTGTGTTCTCGAGTTTTCAAAAATGAGGTCAGTGCAGGACATGCTGGCTTAGGAGAGAGAGCACTGCAGAAGCTTGACACACAACAAGTAAGACGGGGATAAAGACAGCCCGTAGCACGAAAATTCACCGACTCAATCATCCTTTAGCTTAGAACGGTAGTAGAACAGACAGGGCAACAGAACACAGGGAAGAAGGCGAGGTTCCATGTCTAGACGCACCCGTTGGTCCCTGTGCCAGAACTCATTCCTGGGGGTAGGAAGGAAGATAGAGGCGAACGTACAAACCCCTGTAGTACAGGTTTGCTCCTGTGTCCCTCTGGTTCCACCTGGAAATGCTCATTGTCAAAGGAAAACAGCTACAGTAACCAATTATGGAATATGGATTTTAACATAGTAGATTGGGGGGCCTGGCATATATTAAAAATCACACTGATTATATTAAGAAAGCTCAATTCTTCCAAATGATGTTAATTATTTTAAAAGACCACTCTGTCTTTTGAAGCAAATCGTCACTGGAGAACCTGAAGAGAATGAATAATGCAGCTTTCAAATCTGACTTCTAATAGTAACCTTGAGGATGGTCCATACTCGAGCCACTAATCTAAGAATCCCCTTTCATTAACTGCGTGGTGCAGGGATAGTTTCACATTTATACAAAAAAGCCGAGAGAAAGCCCTGGCCAGTGTGGCTCAGTTGGTTGCAGCATTGTCCTGTAACCAAAAGGTTGCAGGTTTGATTCCTGGTCAGGGCGCATACCTAGGTTGCGGGTTCAATCCCCCATCTGGGTGCATATGATCCCCAGTCCACGTATGTACGAGAGGCAACCAATGGATGTCTCTCTCCATTCCTTTCCCTCTAAAAAAGCAATGACCGTGGCTGGCGTGGCTCAGTGCACTGAGTGCCGGCCTCTAATCGAAGGGTCGCTGTTTCGATTCCCAGTCAGGGCACACGTGTGAAGGGCAACCACACGTTGATGTTTCTCTCTCTTTCTCCCTCGCTCCCCTCTCTCTAAAAATAAATAAATAAAATCTTTAAAAAAGAAGCAAGGAAAAAATGCCCATGGGTGAGGATTAAAGGGAAAAAAAAAAAGCTGAGAGAGATAAGCTTACAAATGATAAAAAAGACACTTGCAATTAATGTAAATTATATCTACATAAAAGAAATGCACTTATTATTTCCAAAGGCAATTTATTTTGACATTAAGGTTTAGCAGGGAGACAATTGGAAATTCAAGAATTACCCTTATTTATAGAGCAGTTAAATAGGTAATTATGTGCTAAAGATTTTACCTTGATCACAGGCCATTATTAGTAGCTACTGATAAAGAAAACCCATCTAAAAATTTGCATTTCCAAGTATGCTGAATTTCATAGTTTCAAGCTACGGAGTTAAGCTCAGCGAGTTGACACTGACTTTCAAGTACCTCTGATCGAAGAGAGGCATGTAACCTGGTTAATATTTGGATTTTGGAAACAAAATAGAAGTAAACCATAATTTATGAAATCTCAAAGTTCTGTTCTGATTGAGCTTTTAGTATATTTAGGTTTCAGCTAATGCCCACTATTGATCATACAATTAATAAGTTATACTTGAATTGACAATAGCTTCCAACCTACTTGTTTAAGGAGCCTACTTAGGAGTTACAATGTATTAGAAGTCTATACGTAATGACAGTAACTAACCAAGAGAGTGAAAAAAATCAGCACAACTTACTACTTTTTAGGATGGGAATAGGGGGAGGAAGTGGGGAGAGAAGAAATTCAACATAAACACTCTGACACAAAGTGACCATCCGATAAAGGAGCCGTCAGGTTAAATCCAGAAACCCACACCCAGGGCCTGGGAGGCGCATGCCAACTGATTGTGTGTAGGCATTAGTCAGGGCATAATGGCAAAATACTAAGACAGCACATACCATTTCTTCTCAAAATGACTAGTGAAAAGTATTACTCTACGAACTCCCTGGCTGTCACGCAGTTTGGAAGGACAGGATCGTGCTGGAACTTTGGCCTAAATGCTAAACTGCTGCTGAAGCAGACACTGAAATCGTTCTTGATGTCCACCCACATGTCCAGTCAGTTTATTCTACTGTGTCCAAGAGGAGAGAGTTGACGGCCATTCTCTGCATTACCCATTTCTCTCCAATGAAAGTGAGACACGTATCAGTCTCTTGGTCCCATCATTGCCTAGCCTTCCCATTTGTAATAGGGAGGACAAAAATCATTTTAACATGAACAGATGATGACGTTAAGCAGGAAACAGAAACCTACTTGAAGATGGGAATCAACACAACACTCTGAACTTTCAGCCTTGCATTCTCAACCCACACTTTGCCTTTCTGACCTATTAATTACATTATTAATCCACTCAGACTAGGCATACTTTCCCTTTTTAAAAAAGTATATTTTATTGATTATGCTATTACAGTTCTCCCATTTTTTTCTCCCTTTTATTCCCCTCTGCTCTGCACCCCCCTTCCCACCAGCATCCCCCTCCTTAGTTCATGTCCATGGGTCATACATATAAGTTCTTTGGCTTCTCCCTTTCCTATACCATTCTTAACCTCCCCCTGTCTATTTTGTACCTACCAATTATGCTTCTTATTCCCTGTACCTTTTTCCCCATTGTCCTTACTCCGCTCCCCGTTGATAACCCTCAATGTGATCTCATTTCTGTGATTCTGTTCCTGTTCTAGTTGTTTGCTAAGTTTGCTTTTGTTTTTAGGTTCAGCTGTTGACTTTGTGAGTTTGTTGTCATTTTACTGTTCATAGTTTTGATCTTTTTCTTAGATAAGTCCCTTTAACATTTCATATAATAAGAGCTTGGTGACAATGAACTCCTTTAACTTTATCTTGGAAGCACTTTATCTGCTCTTCAATTCTACATGACAGCGTTGCTGCCTAGAGTAATCTTGGATGTAGGTCCTTGCCTTTCATGACTTTGAATACTTCTTCCCAGCCCCTTCTTGCCTGTAAGGTTTCTTTGGAGAAATCAGCTGATAGTCTTATGGGAACTGCTTTGTAGGTGACTGTCTCCTTTTCTCTTGCTGCTTTTAAGATTCTCTCCTTTACTTGGGTAATTTAATTATGATGTGTCCTGGTGTGTTCCTCCTTGAGTCCAACTTCTTTGGGACTCTCTGAGCCTCTTGGACTTCCTGGAAGTCTATTTCCTTTGCCAGATTGGGGAAGTTCTCTTTCATTATTTTTTCAAATAAGTTTTCAATTTCTTGCTCTTCCTTTTCTCCTTCTGGCACCCCTATGATTCAGATGTTGGAGCCTTTAAAGTTGTCCCAGAGGCTTGTCCTAAGCCTCTCCTCATTTTTTTGAATTCTTGTTTCTTCATTCTGTTCTGGTTGAATGTTTATTTCTTACTTCTGCTCCAAATCATTGAGTCCTGGTTTTCTTGCCTTCACTGTTGATTCCCTGTGTATTTTTCTTTATTTCACTTTGCATAGCCTTCACTTCTTCCTCTATTTTGTATTCATACTCAACCATTTCTGTGAGCATCCTGATTACCAGTGTTTTGAACTCTGCATCTGATAGGTTGGCTATCCCTTCATTGCTTAGTTCTATTTTTGGAGCTTTGATCTGTTCTTTCATTTGGGCCATATTTTTTTGTCTCTGGTATGCCTGTTATGTTATAAGGGGCGGATCCTTAGGTATTTGCCAGGGTCGGGCAACCCATGTGCTGCTTTGTGGTACTATATGTAGGGGAGGGATCCGAGAGG
Organism: Mormoops blainvillei; assembly: GCA_004026545.1. Classification (NCBI taxonomy): domain Eukaryota; kingdom Metazoa; phylum Chordata; class Mammalia; order Chiroptera; family Mormoopidae; genus Mormoops; species Mormoops blainvillei. The sequence goes on from PVJD01001772.1 coordinate 198,889, forward strand.
GAAGAATCTGACTTCGTAAGCTCTCCGCAGCTTTCAGTCACTTCCCCCGTCCTGGTACCCACAAGCAAATTGGGTCCTTTTGGTGCTGGTTCCTGGGTGGGTGGGTGGGTGTCTGTATGTTCTAGGACCCTAAGGGCTCCTCCAATGAACTCTCCTGCAAGGCTGGGAGTTTCTCCCACCCTCGTAACCCCCACAGGTTTTTACAGCCAGAGGTTTTGACACTTTCTTTTCCTGCACTGGAAACCTGGATTGCGCGGTCTGTCTTGCTCCCCTGTTGTTCCTCCCAGTTTATCTGGGACTGCCAGCTGCCATCTTACCTGCCTGGTCCTCCAGCCACTGCCTTGCTGTGTCCCCTCTGCCTTGGCTTCCCGTCTCCATCTCTGTCCCTCCCACCAGTCTGGATGAATGTTTCTTCTTTAACTCCTTGGTTGTTGGACTTCCATACAGTTCAATTTTCTTGCAGTTCTGGAGGTTTTTTGTTTTTAAATTTGTTGTCGTCGTCCTTCTTTTGGTTGTGCAAAGAGGCAAAGTGTATCTACCTACGCCTCCATCTTGGCTGAAAGTTTCTTTTTAAAGTAGATTCTAACTGAATTTTTAGGGTGGTAGAAATAATAAGGGTTCTAGTCCTTTAACGATTTTATTAACAGTTGGGTTTAAATAGAGGCAGAATTAGACTATCTGTTATGAAGTCCATTTTCGACCAAGCAGTGGTTTAATTATACCTTCTTGAAAGAGACTTCTGGGCAGTAGTGCAGTTTCAAAGCCATCTTTATATAAGCTAACAAATTTTTAGTTTCATTAAAAATGTTAATTTTATCAAGAGTTTTAGACAGGATTTTTAAAACTCACCCTCCTCTTGTTGGTTTGTTTTCTTTTCTTTTGTATTTAGAATAGTCCTTTGCTCTATAGGTGCCCTGTATTTAGTCTATTTTTAAAAAATCACAAAATTTAAAAAAATGCTTATTTTCTTTATTAAATACTTTTACTTTGAGGCAGATTGGTTTTTAACGTTCAACTCAAAATAGCAGCTCTCCATTGCAGTTCTAAACTGGTGCCTGGCCAAATCTTTTTTGTTTTGTTTAGTTTTATTGTTTATGCACCAATAATTCCTGTTTATGGCTGCAGCAGAACATGACAATCAGTATGTTTTGGCTGAAGGAGGGAGAGAGGCTGCATTCAGGTGACTGAAATCACTCAGTGATCAGCTTTGTCCTTGCGATCTCTCCAGGGCAGAAAATAATATTCCCTTTAAGAAATTTGTCTCAGGTCTTTTTCCCCCACAGGAGACATAAAGTGTTGACTCAAGACAAAGAGCATAACTAATTCTGTAAAGAAAATAATTGAGCGTTTGATCTTCGATTAGTCCATCAGAAAGATAAAAAAGGTCTTTGGTAACTAATTTTAATCAATGCTACACCAATTCAGTTGTAGACTGTAAATTATAATCTACACATCTGCGAAAAACCGGAGATGTATAAACAGAGTAGGTTGTTTCTTATAGTCAGTATGTCATCTAAAGTAATAGTCGAGGTCAAACAGGATGAGTGAGCCTGGGGAGATGGAGGCATCCACAGTTCAGAGCAAGAATCATTAGTGAACTGACTTTCACTCCCAGAGATGATAAATAAATAACTGTTGGTTAACTCTCACTGAACACTAATCTTAATCAGTTTGTATCTACCAGATGGCACCACAAATGATGAGAGAATAAAGAATAAACACTGGATGCTGCAATACTTCAGAGCAGGAAAGCTAGTAAAACCTTAATTGCTTCTTGGTGGAGCAGGGAAGGGCTGGACAATGACAAGCGCCATCTGGAATTTGTTTTCCTTGCTTGGTTTTTGGAAATGCTTTAGTAATTAGTTAATCAAAAGCTTTATAATCAGATAAATCTGAGCTGTGAAAACTGGTATTTTTTAGGTTATACATTAAGAACTATTGGAAAATAACGATTTTTCTTAAAAATATGAAGGAAATAGCACGTGGCTTCCAACATGTTCATTTGTTTCTTTAAAGCCCACTGGAGGACAGACAGCTCATGAGAACTTTTTTATGAGGGTGCTCTCCGCTGTACTGTGATTAGATGAGGTTGTGTTTACAAAGCTCGTAGCCTCGTGCCTGGAATATAAGTGACTGTCATTAATTGTTATCACTGCACCCTGTGGGGATGGCCGTATGAGTGGTAGCAATCTGCAGGCCTACGGCATGTGATTGCAGATGGGCCAGGAAAGGTCCGTGACCCCACGACTGAAGAGTCACTCTTGGGGCTTTGTGTCCTGTGAAATGCAAACATCTCCTTAGCAGCCATGTATGACTCGGTATGACTAAACTTACTAGATCTTTTCAGAAGAGCGGCATCAAGAGTAGAAAAAAGGTCAAGTATAAAGCTCCTGGCAGCTCTGAGACTGAAGGCACTGAAGATAAAACCCGAGTGACAAGGACAGGCTCTGGTGTCCACATGGGCATCAGCTGCTGAAAATTCTACCTTTTTCAGAACTTGGGAATATCTGGGACACAAAAATACTGCCTGCTAAGGGCATGAAGAGAAAAGCTTCATTAAAGATTCAGTAGCCCCAGCGTCAGGATATATCTAACGTTCTCCATAGTGCTGGCGTAGCAATCCGTGCCTTCCAGACACTTCCTGCTTAAGTGAACGGAGTAGGCTTCGGGAAGCCTGTTCTGGGAGCAGTCTTATTAACTGTAGAGAAGCCCTGCGGTGTGCTTCTCTTTGAATCTCAGAGCTTCAAGAGAGGCCTCTTGGGCCTCACAGGGAACATTCTCCACGTTTCTCACTATTTGAACCCTCTGAACTAAGATTTTGCCTGTGTTGCATGTTAGACCAGTCATCTCCCTTGATTTTCCAATGAGGTCTATAGGTCTTCCCTTTTCCTGTAGCAAACATTAGAAAAGAACATGTTAAGAGTGAGTAGAATTTTTTGGGGGGTGGGGTGGGGTGGAGGGAATGATACATAGATGAAGTAACAGGTCCCTCTTAGGAGGACAAAAAGGCCAAATACTCCCTCAGGACTAACATCATCTTCATCTCTTGGAGTAAAAAGTCTCACCTTCCAAAAGAACCGATTCCAGAAAACCAGTGCTGAAATATTTCATTGTCACGGCCCATCCCCCACAGCACGCTGATGATGGTCGCTGGTTGACACTTTGAAAGAAACTGGGAAGGCCTGGCCTTGGGGGCGTGGGATGTAAGGCCCATTGGAAAGGGACAGAGAGCACGGCTGGTTCCCGCCGTCCCCAGAGGACCACCCGGTCATCGCAGCACTGACAGAGCACGGGACAGGATATTAAATGAGGGCCTTGGGCCCTGAAGAAAAAATGGGAAATGGGGGCTGGACATGAGTATACAAGTTCTTTCTTTTTTTAACCTATGTCTCCATTTGCCAGCTTGATTTGGGTATAGGATAGACACAGAGGAGAGCATAACCTTTAGATGTAAAAAACGGTATCTACACACATCAGTATTTGTCACAGGGCCTAGGCATTTTTCATCTTTGCCAGTGAAGAAATAAATAAGGCATTCTTTTTAAAACAAACATATTGTACGACATTACATTCTTAGGTAGGATTTAATGCTATGTGAAATATATTATTTTATGCAGCGAAAGAAATAAAGTCAAGAATACACTGAAATGATTAAGATGGTAAAGGGAAGAGAAAATGTAAGGTAAGCAGGGCAAATATAAAAGGGTTTAATGAGAAACAAGACCCTCAAAACCAAAATCTAGCTTCACCATGATAATCTGATCCCAAATTATGAACTAAGGCCACCATGCTTTTAATACGGGTTTGGGAGAACTGAAAACAACAGAAATGTATCAAAGCACACAAAGCATTCTTTATTATCTGCTTACCTAGGAACGCTGCCATGTTCATAACTTGACTAAACACACAGCTTGCAGGAGGTGCATCACCTGCAATACTTGAAATATATGAAATGTTTTATTATTACTATATTAAAATCTATAACTGTTCAAAGGACTGAATGCTTGTGTCCCCTCAAAATTCATATGTGAAATCCTAATCCCCAATGTAATAGTATTAGGAGATAAGACTCTTGGAGGTAATTAGGTTATGAGGGGGCAGCCCTCATGAATGGGATTAGGGACCTCTTTCCTTTTCCCACCAGGTGAGGATACAGTGCACAGACAGCAGTCTGTAATCACAAGAGAGCTCTCATCAGAACCTGACCATGCTGGCACCCTGGTCTTGGACTTCTAGCCTCCAGGCTGCGTGAAATAAATTTCTGTTGTTTATAAGCCACCCAGTCTATGCTACATTGTTATAGTTGCCCAAATTAAGATCCTGCCCCCAACTTTTTCTAAGGTCCAGCAGATCAGAAGAGAATTATCGAATTACCTTATATATGGTGCATGCTTCACACCAGGTTTCCTGGATAACAGAAAACAGAGAAGCTCAGATTAATTCTTTTGTCACAGTTTAACCTCATCAGTGGTGAAGTTTCTGTTAGGTCTATTGATGAACAGTGAATTACCCGGAGATAAACTTTACCTTTCAGCTGAATTTAATGGGAAAATTTTGTCATCTTCCACAGCTATAAAGTATCTATGAATAAAGAACAATAAGAGTTTACAAAACAAGAAATTTTAAAAAACAAGAATCATTTGTTTCCCAGTTTTATTAGACTAACCACATAAATCATATTCATTTTATTTCCTAACCAAGAAAATCATTTTTTACAATGCTCTACCTGTGGATCATCTTGCTCTTTGAAGCTCAAATGTAATTACTAATAATATTTCTTTAATTTTCAAAACATCCCCTAAAATAATGGAAGTCATTATAATCTGAAAACTGGAAAACAAAGAAATGAGACCTTACGACTTTGGGCAAACTAAAATTTGAATTCAAATTTTCCATTTCTCAGGAATTTCTCAGTCCACTTAATTAACTGCAAGGAACTAAATTAATGTTCTACAAGTGAACAGTACTTGAAATAAGCAAGACTGGGAGCATTTTGTGATAAGCCAAGATTTCCGATGTAATGATACCCATTTTATAAACATACCAGACCCAGTCACAAAACCCCCTGGACTGTAGTGGAACCCTAAAGATGTTAGTGTCTAATCAGCAAGTCTTGCAAAAAAATGAATCCATATCACCGGTTTATAGACTGCTCATTACTGGAAGAACACAGGGACACAAATATAAGTCTAGTATTCTCTATTACCTGCTTTGAATAATTTATTACTCACTCTTATTATTTACTTTGGGTAATAGAAAATGGGAAGAGAAATGGGGACTTTAGCAAAATTGAATCCATAAATATTTTAAAGTATTTATAAATACATTCATATAGATACGCCATGTACTATCTAAACCACATTTTTATCTAGTGGATTGGCCAAAAAGTTCATTCGTATTTTTTCCGTAAGATGGCTCTAATAGCGCTTAGTTGTTTTCAACTTCATTCAAAACAAGTTTGTTAGACTGTATGGTGACAGCTGTCATATCAGTATGCATTTAAAAAAACCTTATCAAAATTGGTGAATTTTTGTGTAGCCATTTTAATACTGAAGACAGAAGAAAACACACAACATGTTTGGCACATTATGCTGTATTATTTCAAGAAAGGTGAAAATGCAACTGAAACGCTTAAAAAGATTTTTGCAGTATATGGAGAAGGTGCTGTGACTGATCAAATGTGTGAAAAGTGGTTTGTGAAGTTTCGTACTGGAGATTTCTCGCTGGATGATTCTCCACAGTTGGGTGGACCTGTTGAAGTTAATAGTGATCAAATGGAGACATTAATTGAGAACAATCAACATTATGCCCCGCAGGGGGTAGCCGACATATGCAAAATATCCAAATCAATAAAGTTATTGGTGAAAATGAAAAATATGTTTTTTATTTTACAGAAAAAAACGAACCAGACTTTTTGGCCAACCCAATACATTGCACTTCAATCCTAAATAATTAAATAAGAGAATACTCACACTATCCACAATCCAGCTGAAGTAAACAAAGTAAACACAAGGGGTAAAAACATCCATACGCTGCATTTCTTCCCATCCATACCTGTTCCACTGAAATAAAATGAACAGGTATTCATAACTGACACAAAAATGGACCTTGCTCTTTCAAGACAGACAAGAAGTTTACTTTAATGGAAAAAGAGTGCATTTTAAGAAACCATGTATCATATGGCCACCTATACATGTGGGAAATGCTTGAGCAGGAAACATGGATGGTCGTTATCTAGCGTTAGCTCAAATATTTCAGAGTCTTAGTTAAGAACTGATGAAAACTTCTCATAATAACAACATTCATCCTCATACAAGCATCGATGTATTTAAGAAAATACAAAAGGGTTTGGGTTAGGACTTGGAGGAGGAGGCTTTGGGTTAGGACTAGATACTGAAGGCAAACAACCTACTTTTAGATCTATTAACATTTATGGGCTTTTGGGTCTATGGATCCAGCATGTGCCTCCGTCTGCAGCTCAGCGAGCAACGATGTTAGAAACAAATGGTTACTAAATAAATTAGCAACACAAGAGGAATTGACAAATGCTTTGCAAATCTGCATTTTTCTCATGACATGTTATTGAACAACTATCTCAGAAGACTCTAAAATGAACACTCTGGAAAACATGTTGTGTGTAACTTTAAATTAGCTCCTACAAACACAATGGGGAAGAAAACCAGATGTCAGGCATTTTAGATGTTATATTTTATAGCAAAAATATATAAATAAAAAATTCCCCACCAAAATAAAGAGCAGAAGCTTCAGAATGCCTGTGAAAAATTATTGGTGGAGAACAGAAAGAAAGAAATATCACTTTACTTCTTTGCCCAAAACCATCAGACAAAAGCTATTTGGGACACTGGATGCCAACAATCCTCAAGGCAAAAAACAACAGTTCCAAGAAAATAAGGCGCCCTAAGCGACCTCCCCAGGAGATCAGACAAACAGAAGGAAATGGGATTAAATGGTACCTCTAGGGAGAAACTGCTACTCGTTGCTTTGGGTCTCATAATTTACTGGATAAAATTATTTATTGGGTTTGAACCAACACTATCACATTTCTGAGTACCTCCATGATATCTACTTTCATAATCCTGACATTCCTTGGACCCTCCAAGTGTTGAGAACAGAGAACATGGTCCCTCTGTTTAGCATGGTGGCCTCAGGTGTCAGGGAGGTCTTAGTTCCTCAAACTGGCCTATCTGAGTAGGTAGATCTTTCAGGCATGGTGACACACCTGGACCTAATAATGAGTCCTTGAAGAGCTGTGCTGTAGTCTAAACACCTATCTGGGTAGGGGCATTAAATTAATGACAGACTTTACTGAAAGACATTAGAAACACTTGCAATCAATTTAATCCAATCTAACCCAGTCCAATCCAATTGACAAGTATTGACACCCGCTTGTCCCAGGTACTGTACAGGTAGGTGGTGGAAATACTGAGGTGAGCTCTAATGAATACAACTATTTCTACGTAACAGTCTATGCCACATATAAAAGCTAGTTTACAAATTGGTGGTACATTATTGTTTGATTTATATAGTGAAGAAGAATGATAAATATTCTAAGTATACAGAATTTGGTTAGTCAGTGTCTATTTATTTATTTATGTCCAGAAAATTGTGGGCTTATAATAAAGCTATCAATTATGCTAACAAAAATAATTCCATCAGTTTGCTAAGCTGTAGAGGGAATACAGAAAGTGGGGATGTTGACAGAGCATGTAAACCAAATTATTCTAGATCTGCCCCTGAAATAGGTTGCTTGGACAGGGTGAGTACAGCTGAAACAGTACATTGGAATAAGAGTTAGGACACCAAGTTCTCGGCCTTAGCTTTGCCAATAACTGACTCCATGGGCCATGAAGACTATTGAATTTAAAGAGAGGGAGAGGACATCAAAGACTGAGGCCCCACAGGGCGATGGTGCTTTGTAGTAGCAGGATGCTTCAATTTTCCAAGAACTATCAGCCCCAGAAGGGCTCATGCCTGTTAACCGTTTTACAAACAGACTGGTGAATACATCATAACGCCAACTTATTTATGTTCGCTGAGAAACACAACTGCTGAGTGGACAAATACTCTCATACATTGGCTGCCCTTTTAGGAACGTCTATATGGGAAATCAAAATTTGGAGGCAGGAAGTAGAACGGAGAGAGTTAACAAGCTAATTCTGAGACCATGGCATCAAGCTCCAATAGCTATAATAGCTTTATGTGCTAATTTCCCTTAAAGAAAGGTTATATGGTTTAATGGAAATGGTATAGCAATGAATGGGACCCAAACCCAGTTTTGTTACTCACTTGCTGTCCAATCTCTACCAAGTTATTTCATCTCTTAAGCCTTAGTTTAATGATGAAGATAACTTCTATTTTGTAGAGTTGTACTGAGGATTGATGACGAAGCAGGTAACACCACACATAATACATGTTCTGTAAGTGGCAGCTCTGCCAGTTCTAACTGCCAAGGAGATCAATGTTAGGACAAAGTACTCTCCCTCCAAAGCAGGGCTCGAGACACCTGAACACCTGCTTCTTCTTTGGGCTCCTGTTTTTCTAGAAGGATGCAGACACCTTTCCTGATCGTAATAGTAAAAGTTTCTTTCTTCAGACGGCTCTCCAGAAAATACATTAATACCCGAACCGTGCACACATATTGGAGGCCTGCCATCCTGAGAGTCTACTCTTTGGTTGTCTTTCACCGTGCATTGCTTTTCTCATTTTGTTCTGGAAGAATCTAAGGTGGCTAATAGCTACTCTCCATAATTATTTTATTTTTATTAGTTTAATTCTCATACAGCAACCTTATCTCCAAGTTGTGGGAAAATCATACTATATCCTTTGTCTAATCATAGTTGAAATTGCACTTTTTTAACTCAAAGGGATTCCTTGAGAGGTGAAAAGAGTAAGTCTATGAACAGGTGTATTAATATTGTAGCTTCTAGTGGAACTACTTGGGTGCTTCTTTAGGATTTTCGCATTGGTTATGCCCTCCCCTTTTTTATTTTGGAAATAATTGCAAATTCACATGTGAGAAATCGTACAGAGAGATCCTGTATTTCCCTTACTCTATCTCCCCAATAGTAACACCCGTATATAGTCATAGTGCAATATCAACCACCAGGATATTGACATTGATACAAGCATTTGACTTCATTCAGATGGCACCAGTTTTACACACACTCCTTCCTGTGTGCGTGTATTTGGTTTTATACAACTTTACCAATATGTAGATTTGTGTGATCACCAGCACAGTCAAGATATAGAACACACAGATGTCCCTACAAGGAGAGGTGAAGATCTCTCGTGTTGGCCTTTTATAACTACACTAGTTCCCTCCCCGGAATGCTCCTTTCTAATCTCTGGCAGCCACTGATCCCTTCTCCACTTCTATAATTTTAGCATTTCAAGAATGTTATACAAATGCAATCATAGAGCAAGTGAGCTTTGGAATTTTTTTCATTGAGCTTTCATCTGAGATTCACCTAAGGTTTGTATTCATCGATAGTTTGGTACCTTTTACTCTTCGGTAGAGTCCATGGTATGGATGTACCCAGCTTGTTTATTCACTGATTACAGCATGCCTGGGTTGTTTCAGGTGCCTGGCTATTGCAAATAAAGATGCTATGTCACGGAGATGCAAAGTACAGCCTAGGGAATACAGCCAGGAATATTTAATAACTACGTATGGTGCCAGCTGGGTACTAGGAGTATTGGGAGGAACACTTTCTAAGTATGGTATATGATTGCCTAATCACTATGTTGTACACCTGAAACTAATACAAGATAATATTTCATGTAAACTATAACTGAAAAATAAAATTAAAAAATAAAATTAAGCACACGATTTTTTAAAAAGCTATGAGTATTAGTGTATAGGTGTTTGTGGGAACATAGGTTTTTATTTCTCTGGAATAAATGCCCAAGATTGCAGTTGTTGGGTAGTATGATAATTTTATGTATAGTTTTTAAAGAATGGATCAAGCTGTTTTCCCGAGTACACTACACCATTTTACATCCCTACCTGCAAGGTAGGGTTGATTCAGTGTCTTCATATCCTCATCACTGTTGGCGATATCACTATTTGGTGTTATCACTAAATTAGTGTTAATTGGTGTTTTCACTATTACGTTAGTCATTCTGAGAGGTATGTAGTGATACATCATTGTGGGTTTAAAAAATACTTTTATTTTAAAAAATATATGATCTTTATTATATTTTTTCCATTACCACTTAGTTCCCCTATACTCCCCTCCCCCCGGCAATCACCACCCTGTTGTCCATGTCCATGAGTCCTTTTTCTTTTTCACTCAATCCATCCAGCCACCCCCTGCCCCACTAGCTGTCATCTGTTCTCCGTCTATCAGTCTGTCTGTTTTGCTGGTTAGTTCAATTTGTTCATTAGATTCCACATGTGAGTGAAATCACATAGTATTTGTCTTTCTCTGACTGGCTTATTTCACTTAGCATAATGTTCTCCAGGTCCATCCATACTTTCGCAAAGGATAACATTTTCTTCTTTTTCATGGCTGAGTAGTATTCCATTGTGTAAATGTCTCATGGCTGTTTTATCCACTCATCTATTGACGGACACTTGGGCTGCTTACATATCTTGGTGACTGTAAATAATGCTGCGATGAACATGGGGGTGCTTATGTTCTTTCAAATTAGTGTTTTGGGTTCCTTCAGGCATATTCCCAGAAATGGGATTGCTAGGTCAATCCAAGGCAGTTCCACTTTTAATTTTTTCAGGTATCTCCATACTGCTTTCCACAGCAGCTGCAGCAGTCTGAATTCCAACCAACAGTACAAAAGGGTTCCCCTCTCTCCACATCCTCGCCAGCACTTGTTTGTTGATTTACTGACGATAGCCATTCTGACAGGTGTGAGATGGTATCTCATTGTGGTTTTTATTTGCATTTCTCTGATGATTAGTGATGTTGAGCATCTTTTCATATGTCTATTGGCCATCTGTACATCCTCTTTGGATGGCCAATAGACATATGAAAAGTGTCTATTCAGGTCCTTTGCCCATTTTTTAATTGGGTTGTTTGTTTTTCAGGTGTTGAGTTTTGTAAGTACTTTATAAATTTTGGATATTAAACTATTATCAGATGTATTGGCAAATATGTTCTCCCATTCTGTGGGCTGTCTTTTTATTTTGCTGATGATTTCCTTTGCTGTGCAAAAACTTTTTAGTTTGATGTAGTCCCATTTGTTTATTTTTTTCTTTTGTTTCCCTTTTCTGGGGACATATATCTGGTAATCATTGTGGTTTTAATTAGCATTTCCCTGCTGGCTAGTGATGCCCAGTATCTTTTCATGTGCTTATTTGCTATCTGTATATCCTCTTCTATGAAATGTCTGCACACATCTTGTACCCATTTTCAATCGGAGTTCTTTTCAGATTTTACGTATTTGTTTTTAGAGAGAGGAGAAAGGAAGGAGAAAGAGAGGGAGAGAAACATCAACGTGTGGTTGCCTCTTGTGCGCCCCCTACTGGGGATCTGGCCTGCAACCCAGGCATATGCCCTCACCAGGAATCGAACCAGCAGGCCCTTGGTTCACAGGCCCGCACTCAATCCACTGAGCCACACCGGCCAGGGCTCAATTGGATCTTTTAATGGTTGAGAATAAAAAACAGTTTGAGAACGCTTCATATATTCTAGATTCTAGCCCTTTTTGGACATGCAGTTTGCAAATACTTCTCGACATCTGCAGCTTATTTCTTCGTCCTCTTAACAGGGTCTTTAAAATTTTTTTAAATTATTTTTATTTTTTTAAGTATATTTTATTGATTATGCTATTACAATTGTCCCAATATTTTTCTCCCCTTTATGCCCCCTCCACCCTGCACCACCCCTCACCCTCCAGCATTCCCCCTCCCTTAGTTCACGTCCATGGGTTGTACGTATAAGTTCTTTGGCTTCTCCATTTCCTATGCCATTCATAACCTCCCCTGTCTATTTTGTACCTACCAATTATGCTTCTTATTCCCTGTACCTTCCCCCGGCATTCTCCCCCTCTCCCTCCGTATTAATAACCTTCCATGTGATCTCCATTTCTGCGATTCTGTTTCTGTTCTAGTTGTTTGCTTAGTTTTTTTTTTGTTTTTTAGGTTCGTTGTTGATAGTTGTGAGTTTGTTGTCATTTTACTGTTCATAATTTTGATCTTCTTTTTCTTAGATAAATCCCTTTTACATTTCATATAATAAGGGCTTGGTGATGATGAACTCTTTTAACTCTACCTTATCTGGGAAGCACTTTATCTGCCCTTCAATTCTACATGACAGCGTTGCTGCCTAGAGTAATCTTGGATGTAGGTCCTTGCCTTTCAGGACTTTGAATACTTTTTTTCAGCCACTTCTTGCCTATAAGGTTTCTTTTGAGAATTCAGCTGATAGTTTTATGAGAACTTCTTTGTATGTGACTATCTCCTTTTCTCTTGCTGCTTTTAAGATTCTCTCCTTTACTCTTTACTCTTGGGTAACTTAATTATGATGTGTCCTGGTGTGTTCCTCCTTGAGTCCAATTTCTTTGGGACTCCCTGAGCTTCCTGGACCTCCTGGAAGTCTATTTCCTTCGCCAGATTGGGGAGGTTTTCCTTCATTATTTGTTCAAGTCAATTTTCAACTTCTTGCTCTTCTTCTTCTCCTTCTGGCACCCCTATGATTTGGATGTTGGAGTACTTAAAGTTGTCCCAGAAGTTCCTAAACCTCTCCACATTTTTCTGAGTTCTTGCTTCTTCATTCTGTTCTGGTTGGATGTTTATTTCTTCCTTTTGTGCCAGATCATTGATTTGAGTTCCTGTTTCCTTCCCTTCACTGTTGGTTCCCTGTATATTTTCCTTTATTTCACTTTGTGTAGCCTTCATTTTTTTCCTTCATTTTGCGACTGAGTTCAATCAATTCTGTGAGCATCTTGATTATCAGTGTTTTGAACTCTAGATCAGATAGGTTGGCTATCTCTTCGTTGTTTAGTTCTTTTTCTGGAGTTTTGATCTGTTCTTTTTTGGGGCCATATGTCTTTGTCTCAGCGCACCTGTTACATTGTAAGGGGCGGACCCTTAGGTATTTGCCCACGTGTGGCAACTGTCTTTGCTGCATTGTGGTGCTGTCTGTGGGGGAGGGGTCAGAGAGGGAACAATGCCACTTGCTCACTCTGCTCTCGCCCCACTTCCCGTCACTTCCCTCGCTTCCCACAAGTGGATTGTGCTCTTTCAGGTGCTGATTCCCAAGTGGGTGGGCCTCTCCTAAGAACTCTCCTGTGAGATTGGGAGTTTCTCCCACCTCTGCAACCCCTACAGGATTTTATAGCCAAAGGATTTTGAATCTTTAGTTTCCCGGTCCACCACCCCCCACCTCAGCCTCGCAGTCTGCCACCTTGCCGTGCATCCTCTCCGCCCGGTTGCCTGTCTCCGCCCCTCCTACCAGTCTGGATGAATGGTTCTTCTTTAAGTCCCTGGCTGGTGGAGTTCAATGCATTTTGATTTTCTGGCAGTTCTGATTGTTTATTATTTTTAAATTGGTTGTTACCCTTCTTTTGGTTGTGCAAGGAAGCGAAGTGTTTCTATGTTCACCTCCATCTTGGCTGGAACTTGGTCTTTTTTTAAACAAAATTCTATCTAGCTAGCTAACTAGCTAGCTATCATCTAGAGTTAAAATATACATAATTCTTATCGTTTTAAGTATACAATTTAGTCATACTAATTACATTCATATTGTTGTACAACAATCACCACTATCCATTTCCATAACTTTTCATCATTCCAAACTAAAACTATGCTCATTAAATAATAACTCTATATTCCTTACTTCCTCCAATCCCTGGCAACAACCATTCTACTTTCTGTTTCTATGAATTTGACTACACTAGGTACCTTACATAAGTGAAAGCATACAGTACGTCTTTTTATGTCTGGCTTATTTCACTTAGCATAATGTCCTCAAGGTTCACCTATCATGTAGCGTGTATCAGAATTTCATTCCTTTTTAAGGCTGAATAATATTTCGTTGTATGTAAACACCACATTTTGTCTATCCATTCATGGATGGTGATTTGAGACATTTCTACCTTTTGGCTACTGTGAATAATGCCATAAACATAGGTGTGCAAATATCTGTTCAAGTTCCTGCTTTCAGTTCTTTTGGGTCTGTACCCAGGAGTGGAGTACTTGATGGTCATATAGTGATTTTATGTTTAATGTTTTGAGGAACCATCATGGCAGCTGCAGCATCTTACATGCCCATCATCAATGCACAAGGATTCCAATTTCTCCACATCCCCACAAACACTTGTTTTCTGTTTTTCTTAATAGTTTTTTTTTATCCTAATCGGTATAAAGTGGTAGCGCATTGTGGCTTTGATTTGCATTTGTGCTTATTGGCCATTTTTATATCTTCTGTGGAGAAATGTCTACTCATGTATTTTGCACATTTTAAAATTGGGTGTTTTGTTGTTATTGTTGTTGATGAGTTGTAGTTCTTTATATATTTGGGAGATAAGTCCATTACCAGATATATGATTTACAAAATTTTCTCCCGTTAGGTGAACCATCTTTTTACTCTGCTGCTAGTGTCCTTTGATGTACAAAAGTTTTAAATTTTGATGAAGTCCAATTTATCTTTTTGTTGTTTTTGCTCCCCATGCTTTTGTGTTCTAGCCAAAAAAAAAAATCACTGCTACATCCCCCATCATGAGACTTTCCCCCTACGTTTTATCCTAAATGTCTTATAGTTTTAGCTCCTCCCATTTAGGTCTTTGACCAATTTTGAGTTACTTTTTATATATAGTACAAGGTCAGTTCATTTGCATGTTAATATCCAGAACCATTTCTTTAAAAAACTATCTTTTCCCCATTGAATGGTCTTAGTACTTAACAGGGTCTTTTGCAGAGCAAAAGTTTTTTAATTTTGACAAAATCCAAGTTATCATTTTCTTTTTATGAACTGTGTTTTTTGATGGCAAGCCTAGCCCTTGATCTTGAAAATTTTCTCCTATATTTTTTTCTAAAAGTTATAGTATTACATTTTACATTTAAATTTGTGATCTGGTTATGTCTTTTTAAACGATAGGTCTCTATTGTCTTACTGAATTGGGTTAGACCCTAGAAAATTTATAAATGGTTTTGACAAGGATCAGGAAATATGTGACACTCTGTTAGTCTTCTGCAGTAGTAAAGGAATATTCTTATAATGAAGAACACACACCTTAGCTATCCTATATCCTAGCATGCCAAGTTCTTTTGGCATCTGGCCACTATGAGCCTATGAAAAGAACCATGAAGGGGAGTGCCTGCATGTGTGTGTGCATAGATGGGGAGAGCTCCCTTACCTACTTCACCTCCGTACCGGCCTCTGAGTTATAATGAAGACCAGAAGAACAAAATAAAAAGTTCTGCCCTGGCTAGTATAGATCAGTGGATTGAGTGCAGGCTTGCAAAACAAAGGGTTTCCCATTTCGATTCCCAGTCAGGGCACATGCCTGGGTTGCCGGCCAGGACCCCAGTAGGGGCTGTATGAGGGGTAACCACCCATTGATGTTTCTCTCCCTCTCTTTCCCCTTCCCTTCCCTTCCCCTCTCTCTAAAACTAACTAAATAAAATCTAAAAAAAAAAAGTTCTTTCAGGACAAGTTTCTGGTTTGTTAACCTACCAATGCCCCACCTGACATATCCTGGTCTTTTTACTTCTTTCTTCCTCTCTGGAGGGACTGTGTTAACCAAAGAAGGGCACTCCTCACCCAAGAATACATTTATTTATTGATCCGAGAGAGAGAGAGAGGAAGGGAGAGAAAGAGAGAGAGAGAGAAACACTGATGTGGGAGAGGAACATCAATCAGTTGCCTCTGGTACGTGCCCAGACCAGGGGTTTGAGCCTACAACCTAGGTATGTGCCCTGATCGGGAATCGAATGCGCAACCTTTCGGTGTACGGGATGACGCTCCAACCAACTGAGTAACCTGGCCAGGGCTGTTACATATACTTTTCTTGTCCAAAATAATCTGTCCTTCTTTTGCCCACACTCATAATGTGAGCAAAGAACCCGCAGCAGGGAAACAACACTGATGTGCTTTCTACTCTGTGCTGGAAGAGGGTTCCTGGAGGGCCAGGAGATGAATGTTGGATTAGGTTGGTGTCATAAGACTCTGAGTTTTCTCGCTTGACAAGCTGAGACATTTGAGTGGAAGTACCTCTGCAAATAATAAATTAATCTATTAAACTAACTCTCTTTACTGCCTCAGTGTTTTCTGAGAATTAAAAATTAAAACTGAGATGGTCCTCTCTTCCATCCCTCCAGATGCCATTAAAATAAATGGGTCCATTGCTTCCAGTCATATTAGAAAGTGTCACCCAAACTTTACTTACACCTCCTAGCAAGGACAAGTTCTACTCTTTTCTTGAGCTACACCAGCATGGTGCCTACCAGCTAACAGAGGACATCTTTCCTTTCCTTTTTGAGGACAGAAGGGATAAGGAAGAAATATTCCACACTTCAAGATAGTTTTATCTTTGCATTCTGAATTATACTTCTTTTTTATTCTGTGTAATATTATTCCATTGATGTTAATCTCCCAATAATATCTCACAGTAAAATACTTAGGATAATTGTTTCCACATCCCAAATGGTAAATTATATCTGGAACAATGTTACCTAATGACTCTCTGACAAAAGGAGGAAAAGAGCCAGAACTCGATAAACCTTCATGAAAGGATTCTGGCATTTAGATGTGGTTTAGAAGACTCTCCTCCAAGTGGTATCATTTAACCAAATGATCTGTGAAGCTGTCACCCAGATGGTCAAATCCTCCCAGAGTGGCAACACTAACTCTTTGTGCATTCCTATCGTGTGTTCTTTTCTTCCAATAAATATCAAAGTTTGAGTGATTTTCACTCTCTTTCACCCAAACTGTGGTAGTCATGGGACTGAATAGTGTGAACTCTTCAACACGGAGTCAGAGGCTGGAATTCCCAGTCTGCTCCCTGTTCCCTTTGTAATCTGCATCCCTGAGGCTCTCTTTCTTCTTCAGAGACAAAAAAAAAGACTGTATCAAACGTTTGTGGTGGCCCCCGCTGTTGGTATTTTGTTCCTCTGGAAGTCTTCTAGCTGCAAACACTCAAGAGAGTACCTGGCCACTTAAAAACTTACAATCTCATAGAAGCAAATAAAGTATTACTATAAACCCACATTAGCTCAGCCCTTAAGACTCCAACTACTTTAACTGATTTGAAAAAGGGGATGTGATAAAGTTGAGGTCATATAATTATTCATAATTTTATCATCAAATTCTAAACAGATGGTTCTTACAGCATAAGCTAATGGAGGTACTAAAGTCAAAGAATATTGCATACTGTTACCAATGATAATCCCTGAAGGCAAACTTTCTATTCTATCAGGCCATGGTAAAACTCCAATTTACAAATGGAAAACAAATTGATCACCTTCATTTACAGCTTTTAAAACTTTATCAAGTGAGAAACCACTTATAATAATGACTGTGAAATGTCACAAAAGCTAAGATATTTTATGGGGCTGGAAAGCATTTGCTCGTTAGGAACTAAGGAGCCTGTATTCCCGAGAGTGAGTAATGGTGAGAGGCAGCGACGGTTCAGGGACTCTCTGGCCAGGGTTGCCAGGGCTTGGAACACCAGCTCCACCCCTTACTGGTTGGGTGACCTTGGTTAAGTCCTCTCTGTGCCTCAGCTCCTTCATCAGTAAAGTGGAAATAATAATGCTGTCAACCTCACTGGATTTTTATGAGGGTTACAATACATTTAAAGTGCCGATAGTGCCTAGCATTTGATGGCTTTTCAATAAATGTTAACTATATTCCACTGCAAGTGATGTTTGGAGTCTTTGGTTATCTTTTGTTCATTTTGTAATTTATAAGAAAATGTGCTCCCTGCCACCGCACTTTTTTATTCTGTCAGGGCCAGATGGAATGGAGCCGGAAAGATTCAAGAGCCACCCACTAATGATTATGATTGTCGCAGTGTCTGTGAACCAACAGCATCCTTGATTTTTTTTTAACCTTCTAGTAATCTTGTTATTTTCCATGTGTTTCACTAACAAACATGAATGGCTTCTATTATTTTGTAATTCATTTACAATCATAAGTGGTGATCACAAGGACCATTTGTTTTGCTTTGTTCCTAAGATGTTTACAGGCCATCAGATATAAATCGACATGGCGAGGTCTGCAATGCAACCAGCTCATTATGCTGATAGTTAAAATTTTGCTTTCATTGAACCCTAAGTTTGGGAAAACTGATCGTTTGAGCCACCTGCTATCACCCTAAGACTATCTGACCTCCTCTAACCAGGTAGATATAAATAATATTATCTAACCTATGAGGTCAGTTTTGCCCCCAAAATAATTTTCATGAGCACTGGCAAAACAGTGTATTAATTAATAAAGCATTTCTGTAAAATATTACCATTTCCAAAATAATACGATTATTTCTTTTTTGAAAATATTTTATTTCTTTATTTTTAGAGAGGGGGAAGGGAGAAAGAGAGGGAAAGAAACATCGATGTGCAAGAGACACATCCATCGGCTGCTTCTCACACGCCCCCAACTAGGGACCCAGGCCGCAACCCACACACGTGCCCTGACTGGCAATCTAACCAATGACCCTTCAATTTGCAGGCCCGCACTCAATCCACGAAGCCAGACCAGCCAGGGCCAAAAGCATATGGTTATTTCTAAGTAGAACCAATGGTGACTGTTTTTCCACCATATTTTTAATTTCTAAAATCAATCACCTTCATTCAATTGACAGATGACTTATGGGGATACTTTCAAGCTAGTGGCCAAAAGAATTCTTTTTCTCAGAAACAGATGGAATACACTGTCCTTACACCATTTACGGAGTAATCCCAGAAGAAAATCCCTTCTACCTGTACTTCAATTTGATAGTATCATCTTAGAGTTTCTATGCCAAGACTCTTTTATATCTTCAGTAATATTTAAAAATACTCTCCATATGTGGCAGCTATAACTGCCAATCCAACAGTCATTTTTTTTCTTCTTCTTCTTAGCTAACAGAATCTAGTTTTATTCAGGAGAGGAATATGTTTAGCCCAAGGGTATATGTCACGGCAGGTCTAAGCCAATCATAGCTATCTCTCAATCACAGCTATCATATTCTCCTTCATTGAGTACCCTTCAAGACTCCTTTGTGCCTGGCCAATAAGATGCAAGGGGAAGTCTACTGAGTAGCAAGGGAAGGGTTAACACCCCTCATAATGGAAAAACTCTTTTCTTCCCGCTCTCCTCCTTTTCCACTTAGGATGTTATTGTGAAAATATAACCATGAGACAGGAAACGCATGAACCCAAAGCCAACGTCCTGAGGATGGCAGTGTAGAAGGAAAGAAGTGATTCCTTGGTAACATCGCTGAGAAGCTATACCAAACTCGCAATATCATGACCTCCAAACTTCTTCTAATATAAATTGGTTAAGTCTTTACTGCTTTATTACTGTAGGTTAGTATTGCACCAACATCCATTCTCTCTTTTTCCATTATAGCTGAGCAAGGGGCTACTCAACCACTTAAAATTAGCAACCTCCCTTCCAGGTCAATGTGGCCCTGTAAGTGCTCTCCAATGGAATGTGACTGAAGGCTCATAGAATGACAGTATCCTATATTATACAGGAAAGGGTCTCTATTTGCTAGAGGTGCATGCTGAAGTACTTAGGGCTCAGTTGTCACAAGGCCTAAAGTTTACTTTTAAAAACTTCACCAATGGAGTAATGAAAAAGTTAGAAATATAGTGGTGATTATAGTGATTTCACAACATCTGAATAGAATTAATGCCGGTGAATTGTACATTTAAAATGGTTAAAATGGCAAATTTTATGTGATATATATTTCACCATAATAAAAAAATAAAAAAATCAATGTATCATCAAAAAAGAAGTACCACATCACACCCATTAGGGTGTCTGTTATCTAAAACAAAAACAATAAAATCCAGAAAATAACAAGTGCTGGCAAGGATGTAGAAAAATTGAAACCCTTGTGCTCTGGGGCTGGGAATGTAAGATGGTGCAGTTGCTGTGGAAAAAAGTATGATGTTTCCTGAAAAGTTTAAATACAGAATTACCTTAAGATTCAATAATTCTATTTCTGGCCATGGACCTGTAAAGATTGGCAGCAGAGGCTCAGAGCAGCATTTTTCACAACAGCCGAAAGGTGGAAGCAACCCAAGTGACCAGGGATGGATGAGCAGACAAACAAAATGTAGCCTATACATACTTGGATATTATTTAGCCTTAAAAAGAAGGGAAATGCTGATACATGACACAACAGGATGACCTTTGCGGGCATTATGATAAATGAAGCAAGCCAGTCACAAAGGACAAATACTGTATGGTTCCACTTACACGGGGTACTTAGAGGAGTCACATTTATAGAGACAGAAAATAGAATGGTGGTTGCCAAGGGCTGGGAGGTGGAGAAATATGGAGTTATTATTTAATGGGTACAGAGTTTTCGTTTTGCAAGATGAAAAGAGTTCTGGAGATGGCTGGTAGTGATGATGGTTGCAAAACAATGTGAATGTACTTAATAGCACTGAATTACATATACACTTAAAATAATTAAAATGGTAACGTGTATGTTATCATATATTAGCACCATTTAAAAAAATAATAAACACAAAAAATATTATCTTAGAAAAATCTGGTTTGTGCCAAGTCTCTTGATTCTTCAAACAAACAAACCCAAAACAGTCACCTGACTTGGAAGACAGACCACATTCCTATTGAGCTTATAATTTTCTGAATATGATTGAATTAGTATGAATTATCTGTTCTTTGCTGTTTATCAAGGTGTTATAAGAAAGAGACTAGCCCAGGTCAGAACAGAATAGACTGATTTGCAGAGAGATGCAAAAGAAGAGGAAGAGTTTAGAAATTTGGGGCCTTGGAGGCATGGACAAGCCAATGGCTTCTACCCCTCAGACAGCATGGGATCAGAGGTGAGAAAAAGCATGTTGCCTTCCCTCCAAAGTCTGTGGTTTCAGAGGCCTCAATACGGTCGCATTACACTGAGAGGGCGGAGCATGGGGGCACGGAACCAAGGGAAAAAGCAGGCTCAAGGCCCGTGTCTTGGAAAGAACTTTGGAAGAGACTGCTGGCATGTGACCTGCTTGGAAGTCAACAGGTCAGACGCCAGCGGAGTTTTTGAGGGAATTGCACTAGCAAAGCCAAGCCAGTAAAGCCTTGTGACTGCTGTCTCTCGGATTTCCAAATCTGCGCTAGCAGGCGGTGGGCTGCAAAATCTGCAGAGCCACGAGGGAGGGCACCCCTTTCAGATTTAGCTGAAGAGGAAACAGAACAGGAAGAACCACCATCCCCCAAGGGCAGGTCCAAGGGACACACAGAGGCCTGGACAAGAGGGTGCTCCCAAAAAGCAGAAGCAGGGGCTAATCAGGGAACCTCCTCCTCTGCCAGGGCAGGTGACCTGCCCATTCCCCCAGGATCCCAGCCTTCCTATGGGTTGGGGGCTGCTGTGTGCATTTCTACCTCCTCCTTTTTGAATGGGAGTTTTGAATGTGGTGTTCTACTTCCTGTTCCATCATTGTATATGGGGTGTGCGTATGAGGATAGAAGGAGAGATAATTTGCTTTCTAGTTCACAGGTTGCCAGACCATTAGGAACCACATCCAAACCTGATGGAAAGGACTGGGCATTACCCAGAGACCATGGCCTTTCAGGTGGTGCATTTACTGTGTGGGCTTTTTTGTCTGTCTCCCTTGCGATGAAGGGAGTGTGTTCTGTGTGTTGGAAACAGGGTGTTCACTGGCTCTTGGTAGGCAGCTGGACCGGCTCTGGCAAGACTGTGAAAATCCATTCTCTCCTTCCAATGTGTTAGAAGCATTAATAGGCAGGCGTTTGGTTCCCCAGCCTCATCTGCACTGTGAAGTAGCCGTAAGTTCCCGCCAATGGAATGTGAGCAGAAGAGATGTGTGCCACTCCCTGGCCCGGCACACATGCTTCTCACACACTCATTTCCTATGGGCTGAAACCACGACGGCCGGAAGAAAGGGGCTGTGCTGAGCAGGGCCTGGCTGTCACAAAGGCCTCCTCCCCCACTAATATGGGACACCCACCCTGGACTGTTACATGGGGGAGAAAAGTAACCATTTTTAATCCACATTATTATTGGGTTTCTTGATACGGCAGTTGAACTTTTACTCTAGCTGCTGGAGTCAGATACTCTGTTACTTGTAGCCCAAAAATCTTATCTGATACTTCACATTATTTTCTATAAAAATGATAAAGCCACTCTGTCCATGAGCTACTTGAGAGTTACACAGATTTATTTCTAAAAAAATTTTCAATTATAGTTGACATTCAATATTATTTTATAATAGTTTCAGGTGTGCACCATAGTGGTTAGACATTTATATAATTTATGAAGTGATTCCCCTGCCAACTCTAGCATCCACCTGACGCCGTACATAGTCATTACGATGTTACTATGTCTCATATGCTGTATTTTACATCCTCATGCCTATCTTGTAAATACCAATTTGCACTTCCCAATCCCTTCATCTTTTTCACCCAGCCCCGCAAACCCCCTCGCATCTGGCAGCCATCGATTTTTTCTCTGTATCTATAGTTGATAATAATTTACACAATCTTGCCCTGGCCAATCAGAGGATACCCGAGAGTGCCAAGTGCCGAGGTGGTCCCTACAAGTGCATGGAAGAATTAAGGCCAGGAAATGATTTACTCACTTAGCAGTGATCAATCTTTTACATATAATTTTTACAAAGGTTTTATAAATATATACACATAACTTTTCCCCTGGTTGTATTTTATAGATATGAAATCAAATGAATACTCACAGAAAAAAAAATACAGCATCCTGGAAGATATAAAAAAGCTAGGTGGCATGACTAATTTTATTTTGTAGATGACAATGACGTGATTATTCCCAACATGCCTGATTCAGCAGTTAAAAAGAATCTTTTCTAGACCCTTTTCTATAGCAATTATTTCTTGTGTTTTCTTATCCCTAAGGCAGAAAACAAACACAGAAAAAACCCACAAAGCAGTCTGACCACGAGCTCACTGAAAATGAAATCCTTGTGCCTGGAAGTCCCTTGTTCACAGCTTTGAAATAACATCACAACAGCCTTTTCTGGCCCGCGGTTCCAGCTCTAAGCGCCAAAACACACAATGACTCTTCATGATGCTGGCTGTCTCTTGCTGAACTCTGACACCAACACCGCAGGCCTGGTTCCATGAAGAGAAACAACCAAACATGAAACCAACCAGAGCAAACAAGAAATCCCCAAGGGACAGATAAATCCAGGAAGTTCAAGAGATGAGGCTCTGAGAGGGAAATTCAGGTAGAATCTTATGTGGTTGGTGGGAGGGCGCTACGGCCAAGGGGTGCTAGGCTAATGCACATGACCATGGAACACCAAGCCTTGAACTTGGATCTCCTCATCCAACAGACTGGCAGCTGCTCAGTGGTTGTGCTACACCAAAGGTGACAGTCAAAATGGTCATTTTTTCCATCTCCTTACTGTAGGAACACAGAACGGAACTGGAACCACGAGCACAAGTCCGGGGTCCAGAGTCTCTGGTTTCAAATCCAGCCTCTGCCACTTAGTTGCTGGATGACACTGTGCAAATTGCTTAACCTCGCTGAGCCTCAGTTTTTTCATCTATAACATGGGGATCATAATAGTACCTATTGTACAGGGCTTCCATGAGGATTAAGGGAGTTAACACAAAAGGCTCTTTGATAACCATATGGCAAGCACTCGATAATGGGAAGCCTATTACTATAAATGGCTGTCTTTTTTTTTTTAAGCTTCAGATAGTTATTAATCAGTGTAAACCCCAACACACTGGGAGGAGAAATATTCCCTGGTTAAGTGCGAAACTGTGAGGACGGCGTCTGGCAGACCTTCACTCTAAGCAGCTCTAGAGCGAAACATTACATTTGGAAGTCTGGACCTGCTTTCTTCGGTTTGCAGTAATCTACATTCACTGGGCAGAATTTGTATTAATTATTGGGACCCAGTTTGTTCCAGGGCTCTGGGTTGTTCCTTCTGTCCCAACAGACATCTGGACTGAACAAAGCGGGGAGTAAGATATACAGGGCTGCGCCAGTACCTCCGGCTCCAGTAAATACGAGGTGTTTGAGCATGGGTGCTTCTTGGCTGGACCAAGGATCTAGCAGAGTGTGGTTGTGGAGGAGGGCTTGGGCCCAGAAGCAGAGAAAAATAAAACTGAAGGCCGGGAAGCAGGTAGTCTGTGCACCGGGAATAAATGGCTGTCTTAGTATCACAGATGCCCAACCCATTTGTGGCCCCGAAAAGGACAGCAGAACTAGGGATTTATTCCGGCTTAACAATGACTATTTAGGAGTTCGGTGAAGCACTTGAAAGAGAAGGTAGGCTAGGCTTTAAAAAAAAAGCACCACAACTTTATTTACTGATTTTTAGAGAGAGAGGAAGGGAGGAAGAAGGAGAGAGAGGGAGAGAAATATCAGTGTGAGAAACATCAATCGGTAGCCTCTCATACGCGCCCCAACCGGGGGCTGAACCTGCAACCCAGGCATGTGCCCTGACCAGGAACTGAACTTGTAACTTTCACTTTGCTGGATGACACCCAACCAACTGTGCCACACTGGACAGGGCTAGGTTAGGCTTCTAAGGTTCTCTCCATGAAGTAGGATATGACCTTGAACAAAAATGCTTTAGTGTCTTAGAAATTATGATGGTTTCTTTGGAAGGACAAAAAAAAAAAATCCACATGAAATATGCCAGACCAGAGGTTGCTTTGTGGAGTCCAGACTGCTGCTGAAGAAGGCTGTGTATCACCCTGTATTCTTCCCACTGCCGGAAGAGCTAATCGATGCCTGAGAACCCGAACCCCCCTGAACACTCAGAGCCACTACATTACCTAGATGAAAACCACCAAAACCAGGGACTCATAAACACAGTTAACTGCCTTCCACACACCTGGTGAAAGGTGGTCTAATGCATTTCTCATTTCACACAGTGCCCTGTACAAAAACCACCTGGGACAGACCTAGTAAATGATCGACCTTCTCTATCTTCCTCAGTCCCTCATCCCCGCAGATGATGTCACTAGGTATCCATTTTAATGACTTAGAAGGCTACAGGGTATGAACAAGGGTGTGTCTGCAGAATTAGGAACAAAATTAGGAAAACCAATAAAGGTAGCTCTAGTTAACCAATAAAATTAAGCATGCAGATCTGTAACGCATCTGCACGACTTCCAAGTGTGCTGCTAAGAGGACTGGGTGTTTTAAAAGTCTCAGAAGGTAGCGACGGGTGTGAAACTGGAACTCTAAACCGATCAGAGGGCCGGCCCCTTGTTGGCCCGTAGGTGGCTCCCCAAAGGCTCCAGTGTCCTTCACCAGCCCAAGGGTGCACTGGCTTTGGTCCCGGGTCAGCTCTTCAGGGCTCTGCTCTCCTAACTGTCCCTTTCAGAGCTCAGATGCCAGCTCCCTTCTGTGGCCCATCTCTATTGACACCCAGTTCCTGAGGGGTGGGAGGGAAGGCAGGGTGGAGGTGGGGGGATTGTCCCCTTTGACACGCATATAGTCTCTCCCAAGTTCCTCTCTTTCAGTCCTGTCACCACACTGAGACCAACAGTCTCTTCCCCAGTGGAGTTTACCTACCTGGTTTCTGCACAATAAACACCTTTCTACCTTTCAGCAGCACTTGCCTGCTGCCTCTGTTCCGTCTCTCCTCCAGCTCCGGTATCTTTAATGCCCCTTTCGCAGTTCTAAATACTCTGTCCCCTTACAAAGAATGAACTGAGGAATGGTTCTATTTTAGAAGCAGCTCATCAGAAAATAGATAACCTGTTCTCTTTCCGCAGATAAATTTATAGCACATTAGTCAAAGTCTCAAATCCGTTACACTCCCCCTAATATCTTGAAATTTTCCTTGCCTGGGATGAATTAAGGGCAGATTCTTTGACCGAGAAAGTTGAACCATTAGAATTCTTAGTGTGTCTAAATAGTGCTGGACAAGGAAAAACTTGCTTCAATGATGAGGCTGTTAGTTTTCCGGAAAAAAAATAGCTCAACGGTAAAGAATGGCAATTCACCAAACTAATCTTGCTTGATAGAAATATTCTCTCTTCTATTGTTCTAAATCTGTATTTACCAAATCACTTTTGGCCTATAATATGGTTTTCTGAATGAAGTTACTTGCAAGAAAGGATCTTCCTAAGCAAACAATTAATGTTATTTTAATGCCATTATGAATACATTTCTATTTTGGTTTAGGGATGTCTTATGAATTTGTTACCGTGCGTTGGCCTCAGCGTTTGAGCACCTCCTGGTGAATGATGAAAGGAACCTGCAAAGCTGGGAGCTTAGACTTCAGGCCTGGCTAGACGCACCGGATATGGTCGCCCTACCCGACCCATGTCTGTTCTTTGTCGCCTTCTTCTTTGATTCACTGACTGATTTTAGAGAGAGAGAGAGAGAGAGAGAAACATCTATTTGTTGTTCCACTTATTTATGCATTCACTGGTTGGTTCTTGCATGTGCCAAACCCACAGCCTTGGCATTAGCGTGGGATGATGCGCTAACCAACCGAGCTGCCTGGCCGGGGCCTGCAGCCTTCTTCTTACACACACTGAGACTGGGTCCACTCTTAAGCATTTTTGTTCCCCTCATGTCACTTGGACTTGTGAAGTGTATACACATGGAGTTAAAAATTGGAAAGTGGAAAAGTCAATGTCCCCACTAATGTCACACCCTAAACAGTTAACTGTTAACACTTAAACATATATCCTCCCAGTCTTTTCCCCCCATATGTATAAGTGTGGTATTTTTTACTTAATATGTGGGCACCTTTAAACATCAGTGGACACTGATGTCTTTTTGATCTTGTTCCCCCAAACCTGCAGTCTCTACTTCTCCATTGATGGCGTCTCCATCCTTCCTGTTTCTCAGGCCAAAAACCTCAGGGTCACCTTAGATATCTCAGTTTCTCACATCACATTCAGTGTGTCAGGATACTTATCCAAAAGGTGTACTTATCCAAAAGGTATCCTAAGCCTAGCCATTTCTCACCACGGTGGCCAGGGAGAGCGTTTTAAAACACAGATCAGATCACGGCATTCTTTAGTTCAACTCCCTGATAAGGGTAACCCCCAAGGTCCCTACTTCAGAGAGCCCTCTCCTCTCTGACTTCATCCACCACTTTCACCTGACTCTGGCCTCTCTGGTCTCCATGTGGACCGTGGATACTCCTGACCCTTCCCTCTGCTTACCCCCATCCCCCAGAAATACATGACTCCTCTCTCACCACCGCAAATCTTCACCAAAATGGTACCTTCTTGGTGAGGTCTTCCTTCACCAAGATTTTAAATCATCCCCATCCACTGTCATCTCTAGAATTCCCTGCACCACCGTGCTATATTTTTCTCCATGACACCTAGTAGTTGGTATATTTTATCTATTTATTTCATTAACAGACTTTGTTCTTTCATGAAATGATGGCAGAGATTTTTATCTTTGTTTCCGTTTTGTCCCCAGTGTGTAGAACAAGGCCCGGCCTGTAACAGAGTGCCCAGTGAGAACTTGGTGAAGAATGAGTGAAAGGCACTGTGCTAGGAAATGGGAAATGTACAAATTTTAAAAAGCAAGACCAAAGCAGGAAACTTGGCTCAAGGGAACATAAATGTAGACACAAATAACTACAGTATAAGAAATAGCTTGATAATTGCTATACATAAGATGAAAACAAAGTCTTATGTTTACACTACAGTAAGAGTCGTTAGTTCTGACCATGGGATTCCGACAGGATCTGTGGAGAGGGTGGCACTGGAGCCGGGCCTTGGGTGATAAACAGAACTGGAAGATGCTGAGAGGGAAAGGAAGGCCATCAAGCAAGAGAAATGCCTAAAAAGGAAAGAGAAAATGTTCACGGAGAAGAGTTTGTGAGGCAGTGGGGCTGAGGCATGGGCATTTATTTGGCTGAAGAAATGCGAGGGGGGCGGTGAGGCTGGAGAGGAGTCTGCCGCCGGGCTGCGTGGAGCCTGGCCCTCGTGCTCAGGAAAGGGCCTGGAGGGAACTACATTCGTGGGCAATGGGGGTGCACTGAGTGTTCCTTTATTAGCGCTAAGGTATGGATGGCATTTTAGAAGATTAAATTTGCTATTTGCTCACAGTATCCTGCAGAAACATAGATATGGGAGGACGAGAAACAGGCAAGGTGGCCACAGGAAAGACTGCCATCTCCATATTCCAAACACACGTCTCTTCCAGAGGAGTTTTCTTGTTGGGACTGGCAAGCTAGCGTGACGTGCTCCCTTCTTGTTATGTCACCAAAACCCACAACTGGCCAAGGCCAAGCAACGCAGAGAGGGCACAGTATCGGAGATCCTTGAAATAGTTCACATGATGGGATAAGCTCCGGTAAAGCATCACTGAACATATTCTGGAAATCAGCTATGGGTCAGCAGTACTCATAATTTTATTCCCTGAGGAACAAAAAAAGTTTGGCATCTTAATACATGAAATCGAAACATGTACTGTCCTTAGAGGCATCATATAGCCAAGTATACGATCCTGAGCATTCCACATAAGGTTAAAGAATGAGAGGAAAGAGTGCGTTGGTCAAAATTACTTACCTTATTAAAACACAACTAAAACATACCCATAATTCAAAATCAGTCAGCAAAACCGGAAGTTATCTCAGAAGTAACATTTTATTCTTTCATTATTTTTTACACCAAAAAAAATCTGTTTTCTTCTTTCTCCAAACACATTCATTGTACATTTAGGTAGGGCCACTGTACATTTCTAAAAAGAGAGAAGTGTGTCTTGGGAGCCCTGTACTTCATCCCTTAGCTGTGGATGAATAGCCCATTTCTTTTAAATTGCATGCAAGTTACTTTCAGCTTTCTCTAGTTTCTTCAGAAAATTATCCAAGTAATTGTCTTCGTTATGATGTCTTTTCTTATTTATGGACCCACTAAAAACCCTGTATTTACATTCACTGAGCAAGTATTTACCAAGTGCCTTCCCTGGTCAGGCATTGTACTGGGTGGCGGGGGAAGTGCAGTTATGAAGGCAAGGGTTCTGCCCTCAGGTGTCTAGAGGAGGAGACAGACACAGTGAAATAATTACAAATGCCAATGTAATAACTTTCATAATGCAAACAAGCTCTGTCCTGGCCAAAGTAAGCCATGCATAATGCCACCTGAAGAAACTGGGAAGACACTGCTAGAGGACGTGACATTTAACATGGTCTCAAAGAAAGATGCCGGGCAGACAAAGATAAATGGGAATTCAGGGCAGAGGGGCAGCTTGACAAAGCCACGGAAACGCGATTCAATGGTGAGCCTATTCACCAGTGAAGAGGATTTCAGCATGGCGGTGGCACTGGGCGGGGTGGGGAGAGCTATGCAAAGTCCCTGGAGTGCGCTGGTATCCTGAACCACAGCATTACCAGTTGGGACATCATAAAACAGAGGAACTCAAGGAATATTATGAGGGTTGGGGTGAAAGCGGAAAGGATTCTTGATACGCTTCATTCTCGAAAACATAGTTGAGGTGGGACTTGCAGAGTACAGCTTTTAACGAACAGAAGCCCTTCAGCTTATTCTGATGAGGGAATTTTTGTACTTGGAGTAGAGTCAGTTTGGACTTGGTAAAGGAGGAAAAAATATTGCATTTTTAGGATACATAGATTTTGTTTAAAAAGCGCGATATGTCAATGAAAGTACATTCTGGGGATTCAATCAATACGAAAATTGAGTAATAAAATCAGAAGGGACTGTATTATTTCCAAATTCTACTTTACGATTTTTCTTCCCTTAAAGTGGCCACAAACCAGAAAATCTAATTAAAGACAGGGAGAAAAGGAGACTTAATATTTACAGGAAATACAGATTCATGAAAACTCAATGATAATCAGGATAAAGAGATTAGAATGGCTCTTTAATGAAAGGATAACATTCCTTTCTTTGTTTCTTATTGTTTAGCAAAGATAAAGAGATATCCAGTCCTTTCTCTCAGGCAGTAAAATGCTTAACAGTTTCTGATTATGGTTATAAAATGACACCCATGACTGTGGGTGGACGTCAGTCTGTTTTTTCCCAAAAAACAAGTCTCTAAACCCTGCCACAGGAAAGTCACACGTTGACTTTAACCTCATCCCACCCCCTCCTGCGAGGACCCCAGCTTGGGTCAGGAGGCCGCCTGCAAACGGACAAGGCGGCTGGGGCTTTAGCCATTGCACCCTGGGCTTTGAAACCGTCTTTGCTCAAGGTCTGGTAGAGCAGGTGGTGGCAAAAAGCTGTGGAGCCCATTTCGTAGGTAAATGAAAGAGAACTTTTACAGGGAAGTGCAGGAATGCATTTGGGGTTGGGGCTGAGAAGACAAGGGCAACTACATCTTAATCCAAAGGAAGCATAAAAATAAGTAGAGAGCAAAGTTCTTCTGACAGTCGGTGCTGGATCCTATATGATAAATTGGCCTGCAACTTATTTGGAGTGGGCAAAAGTATTACTGAGCCCTGGGAATCCATCTGACTGGAAAGTGTTTCCTTGGGAAATAACAGTAACAACAATAATGATGATGAGATATTGGCAGCAGTTCTCACACACACACACACACACACACACACACACACACACACACTATGTGCCTAATATTTGGCCAAGGGCTTTACATGAATTCTCTTATTAAGTCCTTACAACAAGTCCATGAGATAAAGACTATTATTAATTACCAATTTATAAATAAGAGTACAAAGGCTTACAGCGGTTTAATACCTTGCTCAGGGTCACACAGCTGCTGAGTGGTCGAGTCCAAGCTCTTTCCCACTACATTCTACTAAACTCTATTATTCTTTATTACACTCACTACTTACCAAAAACCCCCTCAATTAATTACAATTCATGAGTGATATTCTAATTAAATGTAGATGGCTTTGCTCTTCATTCTTATAAATAATCTTTCTAAAACCTATCTTACCTCAGTAAAGACAATACAGCCAGCAAAGTTACGCCTTTTGCAGGTGACGGAGGGTCTCCTGCTGAGAGTCATGATCTTGTCTCCCCGGGGATGACCTAGTCTCCCCCATGTCATTCTTACCATCTTTCTGAAACCAATTCCATTGCCAACCAATTCAGGAAGGG
This sequence comes from Mormoops blainvillei, assembly GCA_004026545.1. Taxonomy (NCBI): domain Eukaryota; kingdom Metazoa; phylum Chordata; class Mammalia; order Chiroptera; family Mormoopidae; genus Mormoops; species Mormoops blainvillei. The sequence continues at coordinate 230,055 of PVJD01001772.1, forward strand.
TTTCCTGTATGTTCTGCAGCTCACACATGTGGTTGTCTATCGGCTGGCTCCCTCCTCACCGTGGGCCGGCCATGGGGCCTGCAGCTGCTCCCCTTCCCTGGGTCCTCCTTCCACTGCCCTGACTGCTGGGTCGGGATGGAGGCGTCTGCTCCTCTGGTGGGACATCTGTCTCGTCAAGGTTGGAGGCAGGAGAACTGACTCAGTTCTAGTCTGTCCCTGTGGGTTCCAGCTCACGCTCGCGAGACCCACCGTGTGCCTGTGGATCCAGTATTCCCTTGCTTGTCCCTCGTGCCCCCTTTTCCTCTATTGTCCCCAAATGTCTGTCTGCTGGAGTTCAAGCTCCAGCATAAAAGTGAAGACAACAGTTTTGCCCAGACAGTTTAACCAGCTCTACAACAGCCTAAGTTCAAATCCCTATAACCGATCATCTGCACACATATACATCTCCATTTGTGGTTCTACTTCTCTTGCTGAACCCTGAGTGATAGATATGAAGAGAATAAAAGCTTGAATCCAATGAAAACACTGCTTTCGGATGGTAGGATCTCATTCTGATGATTTATTTATACTAAGAAGCCAGGTTCAAGAAAGAAAAAGGAAGGATAAGCAGGGAGTGAAGAGGGGGTCATGGGAGCAGAAAAATAAAAGTAATTTGTGATAATGCAACATGTCTACTTCATGCCAGGCACTGAAAATAAAAAGATCAATGATAACTCTAGACTTTATAATCTATGGGGGAGGAAGGACTCTTAAAGAGCTAACTATAATAGAATAAGTGCTATATAATTGGCATGAATAAAGTATTAGGGGAAAGCAGAAGAGGAAGTCATTAATTTTGTCTGAGGGGATTGGGGAGGGCTCTGCCAATGAGGGGACACTGATGCTGGGCCATGAAGGGCGAACAGGGAAGTCCCTAGCGCAGGCGTTCTCAAACTTCGGCAGGCACGGAATCACCTGGAGGGCTTAGTAAGACGCGGATGCCCCACCTCCGAGCTTCTGGTTCAGTAGGGCTGAGTATTTGTAACCCTAACAAGTTCCCAGCTGATGCCGATGCTACTGGCCTGGGGGCCACACTCTGAGAACCATAGCTCCAGTGAAGAAAAGCGGGGTTGGGGGTGGCCAGCGTCCTAGACACAGCTGGGGTAAAGTGAGGGAGGCAGGAGGGTTCAACTGCAATTGTTTTTTCCCTTTCCGCAGCTCTCCCTCTTGTTCTTCTTTCTCTCTTACCATTTCTACTGTCTTTGCCCTCTTTGCCCACCACCTTGAATGAATCAGGTTTTATGGTGTCTTGGACGGAGGCACCAATGGGGTGACATTCAGCAGGTGGGAGACAATCTAGGGCTGGGGCTCAGGGAAACAGCCAGGCTGGGCATATTGATTCGGGAGTCTAGGCCAACTGGTGATAGAGGGAGCCGTGGCAGTGCAGGGGAGGCAGCACTTAAGGAGAATGTGCAAAGGGAGGAGTTAGCGAGTAGGAGGGAAGGGGAGGAAAGCAGAGCAGAAGAGAGCTCAGCAGGACAGAGGATAAGGAACATCGGGAGAGGGAGGACGAAGGAAATGCTGCGAAGGAGAGTGAGCGGAAATAATCAGCCAGACAGGAGAAGAACAAGACAGTCGTTACGGAAGCCAGGGAAGGGTTTTGAGATAAAGGGAGCGGTAAACCACCTTGAAGGCTGCAGGGTGGTCAAGCTGAAGGTGGAAGAGAGGCTGAGGGATTTTTCCAATTGGTAGATCAGTGGTGGCCTTTATCAGAGGACTTGTTTTAGTGGAACTGTGGAGGGAAAGGCTCACTGCAGTGATGCAGAATGAAAGGGTGGGGAGGAAGTAGATAAAGTGAATGTGGACCACTTTCAAGAAGCTTGGCTATGAAAGAAAGGGAAGACATGCAGTCATAAGTAAAGGGAGATCTAGATAAAGGACAAAAGAGAGGTTTGTTTTTCAAAAAAATGGAGATTCGAGCATATGTTATAGCCAATGGGAAAGAGGTTAGAGGTTGAAAACACGGATAGAAGGAGGGAGTACACGTGGTTCCTGATTCTGCAGGAGGCAGGGGAAGTGGTTCCCAGGTGCAGGGAGGGTGAACCACCACAGGGGGAAGGGGCCGAGTCAGGAGAGTGAAAATCTCGGCTCACGCTTGATAATCTCCCTTTATTCTGTGAAAGTGAGCAAGGTGAGAGGGAGTGGTGGGGGGACAGGGAGAGAGAATGTAGCCAGGAGAAGGCTCATGTTTAGGGGGCAAAGAAGGGAGGGAGGCTGAAAAAGTGGTCATGGAGACCAAGTGACTGAGGAAAGAATATTGTCATGAAAGCCAAGAAAAAAAAGTTTCAAGACGAAAGAGATGGTCAGCAACATCAAATGTTCTGAAGCTCAATAAAGACCCGAAACAAGATGAGGTCATTAGATCTGGTTATTTGGAGGTTATTATCGACATTGGTATGAACATTGGTTTTCATGGAGCCTTGGGCCAGAAGCCAGAGCTCAGTTGGATTGAGAAAGGAATGGGACGCACTCTTCAAGAGCTTTGGCTGTAAACAGACATGGAGCAATAGTTCGAAGAGTCAAGATGAAAGAAAGACCTTTTTGGTTGCAAAATGACAACGAAATTGAGTATAATAGTTTGCACGAGCCGATGATAAGAAGCCAGCAGAAAATCTTTAAAAGAGTGTGAATAAAACAATAACATGCTTGCTTATTAAGTCAGCAAAAATTTTACTAAAAATGACAATACTCAGTGCAGGTGACAATGCATATTGGTATAATCTTTTGGGATTTGTGAAATATGTAGGAAGGTGCAACCTACTTATAAATTGGTGGCCTTAAAAATTTTCACTATAATAAAGGAAGGAAGAAATAAAAGAAGCACTGTCTTCATGAATTTAGGGGACGAATACAGGGAGACTAAAAGGGAAGAAAGAGTAAGATTAAAAGTAACAATCAATGGCCCTGGCTGGTGTAGCTCAGTGGATTGAGCGCCGGCCTGCAAACGAAAGGGTCGCCAGTTCCATTCCCAGTCAGGGCACAAGCCTGGGTTGCAGGACAGGTCCCCAGTAGGGGGCTTGCGAAAGGCAACCACACATTGATGTTTCTCTCCTTCTCTCTCCCTTCCCCTCTCTCTAAAAATAAATAAATAAGATTTTTTTTTAAAGTAACAATCAGTGAATTTTTAAAAAGAGCAAATTAACGTAAAGAAATTTAAGAGCTGGTTCTCAAATCACTTCCACTACAGAAAATTTGACAAATCAAATATCTTAAAAATAAAAATGTGCAAAAATACTGTTAGAAGATACCTATACTATAAATACTATAAATACCTATAATATAATATAAATACCTAAAATACCTATAATATCTAAAAACAAGTGGAAAATACCATTTCAGTATTTACACTGATTGGTGTGGATATAGAGACATACACACAAAATAATATATATGAGTATTTGCACACTTATTACTAAGACAAATAGTAGTTACTTGTTGGGAAAGGTAAGAATTAGGCAGATGAGGAAAAGATATATATATTTCACTAAAGAACTTTGAGTAATTTTTCTTCCCTTTTTCCCCTGTTATCCCCCTCCCTCCTCCCTCTGGTCACTGTCAGTTTGTTTTTCATTTGGATGTTGTTGGTTATGTTTTGCTTGCTTGTTTATTTTGTTGATTAGGTTCCACTTACAGGTGAGAACATATGGTGTCTGTCTTTCACTGCCTGGCTTATTTCACTTAGCATAACGCTCTCCAGTTCCATCCATGCTTTCAAGAAGGGTAGTAGCTCATTCTTTCTTTCTGCTGCATAGTATTCCATTGTGTAAATGTACCACAGTTTTTGGATCCACTCATTTACTGTTGGGCACTTAGCTGCTTCCAATTCTTGGCTGTTGTAAATCGTGCCTCTATGACTGTTGGGGTGCATAGGTTCTTTTGAATTGATGTTTCTGGATTTTTAGCATATAATCCCAGCAGTAGAATTGCTGGGTCAAAAGGCAGTTCCATTTTTACTTTACTGGGGAAATTTCAAACTGTTTTCCACAGTGGCTGTACCAGTCTGTATTCCCACCAACAGTGCACTAGGGTTCCCTTTTCTCCACATCCTTGCCAGCACTTTGCTGTTTGTTGGTTTGTTTATGGTGGACATTCTGACTGGTGTGAAGTGGTATCTCACTGTGGTTTTAATTTGCATCTCTCTGATGGTTAGTGATGCTGACCATCCTTTCATCTGTCTCTGGGCCCTGTGTATGTCTTCCTTGGAGAAGTGTGTGTTCAGGTCCTTCGTCCATTTTTTAATTGGGTTGTTTGTCTTCCTGGAGTGGAGTCATGTGAGTTCTTTATATATTTTGGAGATCAAACCCTAGTCCAAGGTATCATTGGCAAATATATTTTCCCATACCAAATAATTTTTGATATTTGAATCATAAAAACTGAAAACTAATTCAAAAGAAGGTTCTAAAAAATACAGTTAAAAAAAACCTCATAACAGAATATTATAAGCAACTGACTGCTAATACATTTGAAAATCTCAATGAAATGTACTGTATTCTGGAAAAATGTGATTATCCAAAATTGATTCTAAATGTAGGTAGTCTGAATGGATCAAACTCAGAAAGAAATGGAAAGTTAGTTGGCACTGAACAGAAAGTCAAACTTTCATTGCACGAATGGATGATTTCTTTAGCTTTATTAAGGTGTCATTTTTGTAGGAAAAAATTGTGTTCAATGGAAAACTATGTGTCATCTAGAGAACAGCCCTCCAGGTTACCTGATTCTCAGGGAACTATTTTACAACTGTAAGTTATAGGTAACTGAGAGCAATGAAAAATAATTCTTGTCTATAGACACGCAAATTCTGTTCCGTCTGGTAGAATTTCAACTGATTTCCCCCTCTTCCCTGTAAAAAAACCACTTTGCTTCCATGTGCCCATTTATTCATTCATTTCAATACTGCCTAATTATAATTCAATATCGTTGATCTATAAATGTGTCCATTAAAAAAAAACACACCTCTCTTTGAACTGGTTATAACATCTCCTGGTGCTCTCACTGATTAATGAATACAATAAAGTCTACAACACATGTTCACTTTTATACCTGTCTGAGTCATGAATTTACCTTTTCCTGAGTGTTATCCTTTAACAGTTGCAAACTTTTAAGGAAAAACAAATTTTAGAGATAATTATACTAGAACACGGAAAAATATAGGAGCTCCAAAGTTTTTTGAAAATGGAATATTTCTGCCACCAAAAACTGATAAGCGTATCTCTAGAAAAAGAAAACTACAGACTAATTATTTCTGAATAAAAATAAAAGATATCAAATTTCACAGTTTTGAATTGATGAAGTTTTATAATTCCTTATCAAAAATTATAAAACCTTGTTTTTTAAAAAACATATCCACAATTTATACTCTTACACAAAAAAACAAGACAATGACTGCTGTCCTTATATCTTGAGGGAAAGCCCACTGAGCAGTTCAGAAAGATCTCTTTCAATTCTGTCTTTCCAGTACATGGATTAATCATCAGGCAGCCTTCCAAAACATGCCAGTAAGTACTCTTATAATATTCTTGAATGGTGATAGTTTAAGGGGTAGTAAGCCAAATTTGTAAAAAACAAACAAGGGAGGTTTGGAGTCCCAAGGGTGGCTTCCAGTCCAAAGCACATACAGTCCCTCAATGAATTATAAAACCACAGATATGTTTTCTGATCGGTTAAAGAATGTGAATCAGGAAAAAGTTACCCATCAGCACAGGTTTTAATATCAACAGATCCAGTTTGTTTTGGAAGAGGTTAGAACCACTTAGAATGTTCCCTTTACTGAATTTAATTACCTATGCAAAACTGAAGTCAGTGCCTTACCCCAGTCGTTTTAAAACCTTGGTTTTGACACCTGTTAGTTTTGCCAGGTAAGCATCTTTTTAGAACTGAACCTCCCATGGCTGGTGAGGGATTGCTATCATATGGAATAAAATTCACAATACGTGAAAAGAAGAAGCCACAAATAGGTACATAAGAGCTATTTCAGAAGGGTGAGAATGCATTAGGAATTTTATTCATATACATTTTTATTTTAAAATAAGAAAATATTATCACTTCAATAGACACTGGAAAGGCATTAAGATCGGAAGGTATAAGGATATGCCACCCTAAAATATGCCTCTTTGACATAAGAATTATTTTGAGATGAAGGCATTGGAGTTCCTGAAATCCCTTATCTGCCTGAAAGAAGAGCCTCCCAGAACTCAACTGTCATAAATCCCCTCCCCAAGGGTGACTTGAATTAAACTTTCAGAGAAGAAAAGTCAGCACCACCCTGACAGACATCGTCAGACACTAGCATACTCCCCTCTATTTTCCCAGTGGCCTGTTCGTCTTTCCAAAAAGTCATATGCTTTCCACTAGTGCCCCTTCTCCCTTTCCCCTAGGAAGTTAGGTATATAGACCCCAAATTCTTTCTTTCTAAAATTCAGCTATAACTGGCATACAACATTATATTAGACACCAGATTCTAAACACCTTTTTGAGTTACTCATCTCTGGATGCTCCCATGTGTAAGTGGGATTCACATGCTAACAAACTTGTTTGCTTTCTCTGGCTTTTCTGTCTTTTGTCAGTCCCACGCACAGGGCCCCAGTGGAGAGCCTAGGAGGGTAGAAGTGAAAAGAATTTCCTCCCTGCAGATCCCATATCCATTCCTTTTTTTTTTTTTAAGGCAGCTTTGACACTAGGAATAGAAAACTATTTTCTTAACATAATTTTTAAAAGGTCTATCTAAATAAAATCAATAGCCACAACCATTCTTAATCATGAAACCTTAATAAAGGCATTTCCTTTGAAATCAGTAACAAATGTAGGATGGATCCTAAGAGTGTTTATTTAGCAATGTCCTGGAAGCTTTGGACAATGCAGTGACACATACACTAGATATTAATATAAAAGTATAAAAGGTATAATGCTGTAAAGGAGGAGACAAAAATCAAGTGTTGCCACTGCTGGGCTGGTTCTCATGTCACCTTGGCAAAAGATTTAATTGAGAAAACATTAGATTTAACAATGGGACACAGCAAAGTGGCTGGATACAAAGTAAACATCTCAAAATCAACAGCTTTCCTGTGTACTAGCAATAACAATTACTATACAATAGGAAAAAAAAACATTCACAATGTGCAAGATGTAACATCTGGAGGAAAAGCCCTGCTAAAAGATAAAAAGAAGACCTAAATAAATGGAGAGGCAGTAACAAGTTGTTAATGCCTTGCAAATTACACACAGCTGTGACTCTCTGCCTTAAAATCCCTTCAATGATTACTAAAATGCAGAGCCCTGGGCTGAGCCCAGACTTGACAGCATCACAGGAGGAGTAGGGTAAGTTTTCAAGAAAATTGTCTTCTTACCAAGCTCCCCAAGTGACTCTAATACATATACAATAAAGTTTGGCAACCACAGCTTTATGTAGGCTTCATAAAACTTCAGAAAGTTTCCAAATTCATCTGGAATAAGAGCCAAGAAGGGGGCTACCCTGATATATGTTAAAGAATATCATAAAGTATATATATATATATATATATATATATATGGTATATTATAAACTTCAGTAATAAAAATAATGTGGCCTTTTGCAAAAACCAACGAATTAATCAACTGAACGGAACAGTCCCAAGACAAATTCCCACATTAAGTTATGGAAGTAAAATTGTTTTTGTGTCCATTACTGCATCACCAGAAAACTGCTGCATCTTTCTTTACCTGATTTGGGGGGTTTGTCTGGAAAGATCTGATGCTACATGCAATTGAAGCAGTTTGGTTGTGTTATAAGGAATAATTCTGTTACATGGAAATATTTTGGGGCGATCAGTCTGGTGAGAACATGGACTAATACCACAGAGAAGTATATGAAAGTGAGAGACTGATCTTACTCCCAGGTCCTAGAAGAGGGAAGCATGGAATGCCACTTGGGGGGTCACAGGGAAGGGTGCCCAGGGGGTGGGCTCAACCGAGCAGGTGGAGAGGAAAGAGATGGAGGGAGAAAGAGGAGAAGGAGAAGGGAGTGGGAGAAGGAGAGAGAGAACCCACAGGTAAAGTGCCTTTTTTGGTGGGCGGGGGGGTGAAGGTAGAAGCAAAAGGTGTGAGGGGATTTCAGGGTGCTCACAGTCTGCTTGTGGGGATACTGAGGTAGCAGAAAAATATAAAGTTTTTAAAATTTATAATGCAATCAACCCTGTGATGCCTCAACATCAGTAATGATACTAATTGGGACTCGCCGCCTGGGTTGTGGAGATGTGAAAGGTGAGTGAGCGGGACAGCTTGACTTAGTCACTGGATGGCAAACTTTGACAAAGGTGACAGCTGAGAAGAGTCCTAGTAGGACTATACAGCACTGTGCACAACCAGGCGTTCTACTTTATGGGCAATGACCAAGAGAACGGACCAGGAATCTCTGATTTTTAAGGGAATCTGTTGGCTATGTTATGAGATATCCTTACCTCTTGGCCCATTTCCTCATGGTTTTGCCTGTACCTGTCCAGAGCCAATAATTTCATAGAGCAGGAGGGACTCTGCATGGAGTTGGAAGTAGCCATGGGCCCTCCCCCCTTGGCTTGTAAGTAGTCAAAGGACAGTCTGTTGTCCATTACAATTTGGGCTAGAGATTCATAGGTTTATTGCATAAGAGACAGTGTTTTCTGCCGCTTCTAAATGATCTCTAAGGGCCATGAAAAGGTGCTGGTTGGCAGTTACGATTTGATTTTGTTGGCAAAAGGACACTACATTGGAGTCAACGCTGGCTGCTCCTGTGGTTACGGCAAGTTCTATCATGAAAGGAATAAATATTGTCTGTTTTGCCTGGCATCCTTGTTACTGACCAGCAACTGGGGCCCTGCCCCCTGCCGCCACCCTCTAGGCAAAATCCCAGAGGCAAAGGTATGGTGATAAAGGAAAGGAGTCTTTACTCAAAAGTACACAATTTTGGAATAACAGCTTTCCACATGCATTAGTCACTTAAACCTATCGATTAAGGCAAACTCTTGAACACCTGATTTCTCCTACCATTTTTCCTGTTAATTTTTAATTATCTTATTTCTATAGGGTTAGGCACATTAAGACACAAAAGCGACACAATTTTGGAAGAATGGCAGACTTCTGCCTCAGAGCCCGCCCCCTCTAGAACACCCAGAGAATAACCCTGCCACCTTCTGGCAGGCCAGCCTGATCCTACCTTGTGCCGGAGTTCCTTCCCATTCAAAATACCACCCGTTGGGAAATGCAGGCATCTGCAGCACGATCACCCAGGCACCCTTGAGAAAGAGGGGAGAGCCAGAGAGCCATGGCCAGGCAGTACGAGAGCCCAGGAGACTGAGAGCCCTTCTTTTATTTCAAATTTTCTGGTCCATAATTCCTTGTACTCTGGAGGCATTCAATTTCTCAGCCAATCTCATCCTAGACTATTTACCATTGCTTCGGCCAACTCCCCCACGGCCCCTCCCTACTGCTCCTCAGTGATCTGATCAGATCTCTCTGTATCATCTTTGGGTTGATGGAAACGGGGAAGTAACCAGCGGGTAAAGAGCTATGTGAATCCCCAGTAAAACCATTGCACACGGGGTTATGGTTTCATTAGGGAAAGCTTGTCAGGGTGTCAAGGTGCTGTGCCTATGAGTTTGGGCCACAACAGTACTTGAAGGTGCCACTATTTAGAGGATAATGAATCTGTGAGAAGGTGATGGTGTTTAGCCGAGGGGCAAGAGTGGCTGTGGCGGTCATAGTAATAGACACAAAGAAAGAGATGGTGGTGAAAAACTGCGGAGGGGAGTTTAGGAAAAGGCACCAGGGAGTGGATGGTCCTCTCCCCAGGGAATCAAGGGGTTGACTGATAGAAGGTGGATGTTCCCAGGGAAAGCAATAATCTCCATTAATATTAGTAACTTCTATCAGATATCCCTTTAGGCACAGAAGTGTAGGGTATATGTTTTTGCAGAGAACAAGGAGTAAAATGGAATCATGGACTAAGCAGATAGCAAACTCAGGAAAAAACACAAAAATGTTCCGTGTCCACTTTGTGCCACAGGAGAGGTGGTCCACGGGTGTCCCTGGGGTGGAGATTTTTGGGTAAGAGGAGGAGTCATCTCCAATGACAAGGCCTTGGGTTGAAGTGATGTTATCTGGGACGATTTCAACTCCAGTCGTGAGACTTTGGGTCGGGACAATGTTGTCGGGGGTGTGGGACTGGAGGACCCTTTCCAAAAGGGTGATTGCTTAATTGCTGTGGGCTTCCAGATTGAAAGCCAATCTGGAAAGCACCCAGACCAGTAGTAATAACAGCAACAGTGAACAAAATGGCGGGCAGTTTTTGTTTTAGGTTTCGGTGGAAGTCTAGGTTCACATGAGTCCCTTATCAAATAAGCAATAGCCTGGCCAGTGGGACAACCTATGCTTTGTTTTGTTTGGTTTTCTTTTTAAAGATTTTATCTATTTATTTTCAGAGAGAGGGAAAGAGAAAGAGAGGGAGAGAAACATCAGTCGGCTGCCTCTCCTTGACCCGGGGACAACCCGGGCATGCGCCCTGCGTGGGAATCGATCCTGTGATCCTTGGTTCACAGGTTCTATCCACTGAGCCACACCAGCCGGGGCTTATGTTTAATGAGTTCTAAGTATGCGCCCTTGATCTGGCCTCCAGCCCTATGGCTTGGTGGGGTAAGACTGAAAATTTATAAAAATAATTTAAGACCTAGGGCAAGTAGAGAACGTAAGAGTTCGTTATATTAGAATTTGAAAAGGAGTTGTTTGAGAAAAACATGTGTCTCTATGTAGGGCTTATCAGGGACATGAAAGTTCTGTTGAGCACCTCTTCCAAAGGCCCAGCATTGTGTATTTTGAAAAGTGAAACTGGGCGTCTTGGTTACTGCCTATAATGTCTGTAACTCTGAAGGGAATAAGGAACGTCCTGGCAAAGCCTTGTGTTGTAGCCTCAGAATATGCAGAAGCATATTTTGATTTTCATTTTGGGTATCTGTGAGGAAAGATATTTCTAAAATGTTTTACCCTGAAGGGGATAATT